>OZ023170.1:9269349-9289759 GCA_963678695.2 Diplodus puntazzo | reverse complement strand
GAAATTATATGTTGAAGTTATACAGCCTCGATGCTTGACGGCGTGAGGACAAAATGGTTTCCACCGCACCGCCCACTAAAGTTTGGCGCAGCCGAATGATTTCCATAACGTTAGTTCTTCGAGGCATGAAGAAAATTACTGAGTAAATTTGAAGACTGTGTCGTTTAAGCTCTAGGACAAAATAATTTTCAAAGTCGGCATGAATTTGTCAAAAACGCCGCCAAATTTCAAAATAGCTGACTTCCTGTTGGACTGAGAGTATACATCCAAATGGGTTTTTTGTGCGTCTGTTCATGAAGAATATGCGTACCAATTTTCGTCCTTCTATGTTAAAAGTAGGAGGCGGGGCATCACAATAGGTGGCGCTACAGAGCCCACGCGTCACGGCCACGCCCCATGACTACACAGGTCTCATCAGGGCGACTCCTTCTGCATTCCTGAGAAATTTGGCCAAAATAGGACATTGTATGAAGAAGTTATGAGGACTCGATGCTTTACGGCGAAGGATTTGAATTGACCGCTCCACCGCGGCCAGCAGGTATGACGTAGGATAAAGATTTCCGTAAGTTTTCATCTTCAAGGTCAGAGGATGATACTGAGGGACTGTGAAGTCGGTGGTGTTACGTCTGTAGGAGGAAATCATTTAAGTACGAAGATTGGCAATATTTCAAAATGGCGGCCAAAAGCAAAATGGCCGACTTAGTATCGATGCGGAGATGTATTCGGGGAGACAGCCTCTACACTTACGAGCAGTTTGGTGTGGATAGAAAATTGTATGTTGAAGTTATAAAGCCTCGAAGCTCGACGGCGAGGAAAAAAAATGGTTTCCACCGACCCGCCCACTAAAGTTTGGCGCAGCTGAATGATTTCCATAACTTTTGTTCTTCAAGACATGAAGAAGATAACTGAGTTAATTTGAAGACTGTGGTGTTTAAGCTCTAGGACAAGATAATTTTCAAAGTAGGCATGAATTGGACAAAA
This sequence comes from Diplodus puntazzo, assembly GCA_963678695.2. Lineage (NCBI taxonomy): Eukaryota > Metazoa > Chordata > Actinopteri > Spariformes > Sparidae > Diplodus > Diplodus puntazzo. The sequence continues at coordinate 9,288,778 of OZ023170.1, read as the reverse complement.
ATGCCGCCACACATCAAAATGGCGGACTTCCTGTTGGAGTGACCTTTTCGGTCCAAATAGGTGTTTTGTGCGTCTGGTCATGAGGAATCAGCGTACCGAATTTCGTTCTTTTACGCACTTGCGGGAGCTCGGGCAGAACATAGGGGGCGCTACAGAGCCCGCAGGTCACGACCACGCCCAGTGACGGTGCAGGATCGCAATTTTTCCTTAGCGGCACAGGTATTCAAAATTTGGTGAGTTTTCGTTCATGTTCAGGCATCCAAAACTGCAGTCGAACTCGGATCGGAATAATAATAATAATAATAATAATAATAATAATAATAATAATAATAAGAAGAATAATTTTTACAATTACAATAGGGTCTCACAGGTCTGTGACCTGCTCGGGCCCTAATAATAATAATAATAATAATAATAAGAATAATTTTTACAATTACAATAGGGTCTCACAGGTCTGTGACCTGCTCGGGCCCTAATAATAAACCGGCACAATCTTAGAAGGGTTCTACCCCTTCGGGGTTAGAACCCTAATAATAATAAACCGGCACAATCTTAGAAGGGTTCTACCCCTTCGGGGTTAGAACCCTAATAAACCGGCACAACCTTAGAAGGGTTCTACCCCTTCGGGGTTAGAACCCTAATAATAATAAACCGGCATATTGTGCCGGTTTATTATTATTAATAATAAACCGGCACATTATTATTAATAATAAACCGGCACAATAAACCGGCACATTATTAATAATAAACCGGCACAATCTTAGAAGGGTTCCACCCCTTCGGGGTTAGAACCCTAATAAACCGGCACAATCTTAGAAGGGTTCTACCCCTTCGGGGTTTGAACCCTAAATATAGCTGCAAGCAGCAATCCGCGGGTTCTAGCCTCTTTTGCCCCAAACCGGCCACCCTGACCCTCATCCCCTGCAGTCGATGACATCGGCCGCCGTGTCCCTCAAAAATCTGTGCAACACACAGGCATGATAAGCCCCAGATTTCTTCAAATTTGGTTTTCAGCTACATGCTAATGGGATTTATAGCGCCCCCTATAGGCTGACTAGTCCTGTTGTGAACCTACCCACCAAGTTTTGTGATGATAGGACAAAGGGTGTGGGAATTATGGCCAATAATTCCTAAGCCTTCGGGGTTAGAACCCTAATAATAACAAACCGGCACAATCTTAGAAGGGTTCTACCCCTTCAGGGTTAGAACCCTAATAATAAACCGGCACAATCTTAGAAGGGTTCTACCCCTTCGGGGTTAGAACCTTAACAATAATAAACCGGCACAATCTTAGAAGGGTTCTACCCCTTCGGGGTTAGAACCCTAATAATAAACCGGCACAATCTTAGAAGGGTTCTACCCCTTCGGGGTTAGAACCCTAATTATTAAAAGTAATATTGCAACAGTTACAGATGATGGACAGTAACAGGCTGAGCAGGAGTCCCGGCAGTGCTGCTGGGCAGTGTTGGGGATAGTTACTTTGGAAAGTAGTTAATTAGGTTACAACGTTACCATCAATTAAAAGTAATCAGTTACGTTACAGCGTTACCTATGAATAAAAGTAACGCGTTAGAGTACTCATGCGTTACCAAAAATTAAAAGCCGTTTGCAGCGCCTCGCACATGCTGCAACTTAACTGACACACACAGCCTCCTTTAAATGCACCGAGAAGTCGTGACAATGATGAATAACGTCAGTCATCCAACCAAATTAACTCTGCAGGATAACAATAACAGGAATGACAGTCAGCAATATGCCACATAGCGTTTTATTAATTCATTTTTTTGTTTTTTTGAGGTCGACAGAAGCTTTTCACCAACGCAGAGTGTGCATGTTACCGTTATGTTGTTCTTGTCCTTTTCACTGGTGAATTGAAAATAATGTGCGTACTTCCACGATGCAAAAGCTGTCCTCTCTGCCATCTTGCGGGGGTTCGAAAACACACACACACGCACACACGCACACACACGCACACACACACACACACAGGTAACGTAGGTCAGCAGCAGGGCACAGACGCATCACAGCGCTGCGCCTCCGCTGACACATCCACAACTGTCTGACAAAAAGCAGGCTGCATTCGGGATTTTCCTTTCCTTATCCAGAGAAATTCTTGAAATAACGGATAACTTTTTTAAAAAAAATAACGAAGTTACTGATTGCTTGACGCACGAAACTAACGCGTTACGTTACACGTTACACGAAAAAAGTAATTAGAGTACTCTAACGCGTTACTTTGTAACGCGTTACCCACAAAACTGCTGCTGGGCTGGATGGTGTCAGTGGGACATCATCTGGGTCGGTACTCAGGGTGTTTGGGGGTCCAGTCTCCTCTGTCCACCACATCGTCCATCAACTGGGTCTGCAGTTCTGACTCAGATGGCTGCCATGTCACTAAGAATGTTTTAGGAAAGAGGCAAGAATTATAATTTCATACTCTAATTATAATAATCATAATCATAATAAATAACAAATAACAAACACTATCTACCAAACATTTTAAAAACAAAGCCTTTAAAATCATAATAAAACCATATGTGGCGATCAGCAGTTTATATGTCAGCATTAACGTAATGTATCGGTATGTTAATGACCCCAAACTGTTAGCTAGCTAATAATGATAATATTGATAACAATACTGTGGGTTCAATAACAGGTTTACCTCTCCACGGTCCTCTCAGCCGGAGATAAACCAGAGCCGCTTCTCCTCTTCCTCCACAAGCAGGAGGATTAAAAAGGAAATCAGGGATTCCTGAAGCTCAAACAGATCTGACAGTCAAACTTCTTGTCACTTTCGGACCTGGGCTGCATAAATAGTGACGTACGGGTAGGGGCGGGATCATCTGGTGACGCAACCAGGAAATGCTGCGAAGGGTAGACTGTCCCATTTCACAACAGGCTGACGCTGCCTGCAGGTCTCTCTGAAGGACCCTGCATTTGCTGGCGGCGAAGGATGGGTCCTTGAAGGATGCTGCCCCTGAATTGAGACACAGCCTATAGGCGCGTTCAAGTTGAACTCCTGCTGACTGACTGCAGCAGCGAGATCTGGGGGCGGCTGCAGGGGCGGAGCTACAAATGCTGCTATGAAGTCGGACACTCTCTCTTCCCGTAGTGACGTGACTTGGCTGAGCTTGTGGTGTTTGCCTTCCTCGTCTGGGAAGAAGTGGAGGAAATTCCATTTGGATATTTTGTAATTGCTTCACTTCAAAACAGTCACACAGTGGCGCATCAAGAGCAGATGAAGAGCCTAAATGTTGCCTTGCTGTAAATGCTCATGTTCTGTTTTCCTTGTAATGTCACCAATAAATACATTTTAACTTTGTCTATCTGGTACATTATACTAAATCTTGCCCAATAACAATACAATACAATTACAACAGTTATTAATTATTATGAAGACAACTGTGCTTAGGTGCATGATTATATAAAAGCTGAGGGGAATTTGCTGACTACATTTAACAAATAAGCATAAAGACACATAAGATGATGTATTTTCTTATAGCAACATTATTCACAATGAATGAAATACATTTCACAGAATGAATGAAATACAATAATCAGAACAAATGACTGAATCAGATACCTTGTCCCGCTGCACTATCTCATCACAGCAGAACAGCTCAGGATAATTCTTTGTATTGTTAATGTGACAGGAACAGAAAGGGTTAATAAGAGTGGATAGTACAGATAACACTGGACACAGCAGTTCTTCTCCATCATCACCCTAAGCTGACAGAACTGAGCAGTTTATTGACGACATCTTTCAGGGTTGTTGCGTTACATGAAGGATTTTATAGGTTTATTCATGTTGACTGTCCCACAGCTGCGGCCACACGGCTGCTACTTATCTGAAAGTGTGTGATATTTGAGTAGAAAAGAGGCGCTTATGGATATGGAAATTCATCGAAACACACGTCATATACGTCAGCGTAGATGAGAGCCAATCAGGGCAAAGTACTGACGTCATGAAGGTGGGTCTAGGGTCGCGCAGTACCTGGAGAACAACTGCGCTACTGCTCTGCAGCCGCCTCGCTCCCGCGATAACTTAAGGTCATGTGACATCGGATGCGGAGCAGAAACCACTCCCATCCAGGTCATCGTGGACACATTTTAACCAGCATGCATCACGATTTAGGCAGCGCTGCGCAGCGCTGCGATGCACTGCGATGCACTGCGATGCACTGTGTGATCTTGAACTCGCCTAATAGGCGCGTTCAAGTTGAACTCCTGCTGACTGACTGCATCAGCGAGATCTGCGGGCGACAGCAGGGGCGGGGCTAAAAATGCTGCTATGAAGTCGGACACTCTCTCTTCCCGTAGACGTGACGTGACTCGGCTGAGCTTGCGGTGTTTGCCTTCTTCATCTGGGAAGAAGTCGAGGAAATTGAAATTCCATTGATGTTTGAGGAAAATCAACAATGACGGCGATCAGTTTTCTTACCTGATGCTATGGGAACTTTGCTGGCCTTTTCTCATATTAGTCCCCTTCGGAAATTATTCAATCAGAGATGTTCAAAATAGTAGTCCATCAAAACATGTAAACTGAGGGAATAGAGCAGTGAACTGCTGCTGTGTATCAAGACCCGTGTCTAGCTCGTCTTTTGCAGAGAGTATATATATATATATATATATATATATATATACTGTATATACGGATAGTTGATATTTTTCATATTTAGGGACAACAGAATGTGACAGCTTTGTCACAATAACAACTTCAAATTTGGATATTTTGTAATTGCTTCACTTCAAACGGTCACACAGTGGCACATTAATGGTCCAACTGGTTTATCAGAGTAGATGAATAGCCTAAATGTTGTCTTACTGTAAATGCTCATGTTCTGTTTTCCTTGTAATGTCACCATTAAATACATTAGAACTTTGTCTATCTGGTACATTATAGTAAGTCTTGCCCAATAACAATACAATACAATTACAATTAATTATTATGAAGACAACTGTGCTTTGGTGCATGATTATCACAGCTGAGGGGAATTTGCTGACTACATTTAACAAATAAGCATAACTATAGACACATAAGATGATGCATTTTCTTATAGCAACATTATTCACAATGAATGAAATACATTTCACTGAATGAATGAAACACAATAATCAGAACAAATGACTGAATCAGATGCCTTGTCCCGCTGCACCATCTCATCACACGCAAAATAGCTCAGGATAATTCTTTGTATTGTTAATGTGACGGGAACAGAAAGGGTTAATAAATAAGAGTGGATAGTACAGATAACACTGGACACAGCAGTGAACCACTTCTCCATCATAACCCTCAGCTGACAGAACTGAGCAGTTTATTGACGACATCTTTCAGGTTTGTTGTGTTACATGAAGGATTTTATAGGTTTATTCATGTTGACTGTCCCATAGCTGCGGCCACACGGCTGCTACTTATCTGAAAGTGTGTGATACTTGAGTAGAAAAGAGGCGCTTATGGAAATGGAAATTCATCGAAGCTCACGTCATATACGTCAGCTTAGATGAGAGCCAATCAGGGCAAAGTCCTGACGTCATGAAGGTGGGTCTAGGGTCGCGCAGTACCTGGAGAACAACTGCGCTACTGCTCTGCAGCCGCCTCGCTCCCGTGATAACTTAAGGTCATGTGACATCGGATGCGGAGCAGAAACCACTCCCATCCAGGTCACCGTGGACACATTTTAACCAGCATGCATCACGATTTAGGCAGGGCTGCGCAGCACTGCGTGATCTTGAACTCGCCTAATGTCTATGGATGGGAGTGGTTTCTGCTCCGCATCCGATGTCACATGACCTTAAGTTATCGCGGGAGCAAGGCGGCTGCATAGCAGTTGTGCAGTTGCTCTCAAGGTACTTTTTAAAAACATTTTTTTATTGTAGTTGACAGACATGATATAAACATATGGAGTGAGGGGGTTACAAATGAAAATAGGGTGATGTCAGCAAAATTGAAATTACATAACATCATAGAGTGCAGGAGAAGACAAAAATAAATACATTTCAGGTTAGGCAAACTCAAAGTCATTTCAATAACATGAAAATAAGAAAATAATACTAGAGTCTTTATGGCTTTCGTATTTTCAGACTGACTAATTATGTTGATGTATTGTTTGATTTCCTTTTTGAGACGGTGAGTACAAAGTATTTGATTAGTGAATTTGCGGTTATGGATATGAGCTTTGGCTAAAAATAATATTAAATTAATTATATAATATTGGTCAAATTGGGAAGACGGGACTGAAAAGAAACCAAACAATACATTTTGATAGTCCAAAAACAAAGTTTTTGTCAATGTGTTAACGGATGAAAGTAGTTACATTTTTCAAAAAAATCTGCAGGTAAGGACATGACCAAAAGAGATGGTGAAGATCTTCTGGAGTCTGTTTACAGAAGGAGCAGAGTTCGCTGATGTCTTTTTTATTTCTTTGCATAAATAGATTGGAGGGATAAATACGATGGATGAGTTTGAGGGATACTTCTTTGATTTTATTTTTAATAAAATATTTGTAGGTGAGGGACCATGTTTTTTTCCAGATCAGGTTTGTGAATATATTATTCCAGTATGACACGACATTGGGAGTACTGACATTTTCTTTTTGAAATAATGCACTTACAGTACAGTTGTTGTTGTTTTTGCTGAGAGGCAGAGTCGACCAACTTCTGTCTGTACAGGCTCCAGAGGTAAGGGGTCAAACTCAGGTAACGTAACATTTTTCAATAACATATTCACACCAGAGGGTATTGCATCAAATACTATTGCATATTCTTTCGGAGGAATAGGAAGTGTATATTTATTTAAAAATTCTGAGTATGATGATAATGTGCCGTTAGATTTGAAAAGCTGACTAATTATGCCATGGGTGAACCAGTTCTCTAGGAAAAGTGATTTGTGTTTGTGTAGTATGTCCCTATTATTCCAAATATAATATCTATGGGGGGTGAAGTTATGTTTATAAATCAAAGACCAGGAGAGAAGTATTTGTTTATTGAAGTTGGCTAGTTTTGTGGGAAGTTTTTCAATATTGTAGGTGCAGAATAACAAAAAATTAAGGCCACCGATTTTGGAAAATATATAGTTGGGAATGAAGTTCCACATTGATGTTGGGTTTTTGATAAATTGTCTGATCCAGTTGATTTTGAATGTGTTATTGAGAGTGGAAAAATCAAGAAAATTAAAACCTCCATTTTCATGAGAATTCATTAAGGTAGATTTTTTGATATAATGGATTTTGTTTTTCTATACAAAGTTATAAAGAATTTTGTCAATAGCTGAGGTGGTCTGTTTATTTACGTCCAGAGATACTGCTGTATATGTAAGCCGGGATAAGCCCTCTGCTTTAGATAAAAGACTTCTGCCCTGAAGGGATAGATCTCTCTGGAGCCTAGAGTTACATTTTTTTCTGTGTTTTTTCTATGATGTGGGTAAAGTTCAAAGAGCATCTGTTGCTTGTGTTTTTGTTGATGATGATTCCCAAATAGGAGACAGACTCTTTTACAGGTATGTTGGAAATAGGTGTAATATTACAGTTTTTGAGTGGTAGCAGTTTGCACTTACTTAGATTCAGGTGAAGTCCGGATGCTCTAGAAAAAATGAAAATTCAATTAATAGCAACAGAAATTTGTGAGGCATTTTTTAAAAATAAGGAAGTGTCATCTGCTAGTTGACTGATGACGATTTTCCTGTCTGCTATAGATATCCCTTTGATGGGACTCTGCTTGATGAAGTCAGAGAGCAAGTGAGCACATATCAAAAATAAATATGGTGACACAGGGCAACCCTGCCTGATTCCACAACTTAAGTCAAAGCATGGAGAAGTACCTGTCTGCATTTTAATTGAGCAATTCGCTTTCTTGTATATATTTTCAATTGCTGAACAAAAGTACTTATCAAAGCCAAATTTCTGTAATGCCTCAAACAGGTATCGAATGCTTTGCGAAAATCCAGAAATATAATAAAACTGTCATCAGGGCAGTAGTCAGCATAATCAATAAGATCCAGGACAAGTCTTATGTTGTTGGATATATGTCTGCCCTTCATAAATCCTGTTTGCGTTTCATCAATAATGTAATCCAGTACTGCTTTAAGTCTTTTGGCAAAAATTCCAGCGAAGATTTTATAATCATTATTGAGGAGACAGATTGGTCTCCAATTATCTATGTGGAGTGGGTCCTTATTAGGCTTAGGGTTAGGTGTTAAAAGCCCTTGGTTTAGGGTAGGAGGAAGAGTTTGGTTATGGATGCTTTCGGTGAATACACCATGGAGGAAGGGGGCAAGTTTATCAGCAAATGTTATATAAAATTCAGATGTTAAGCCATCAGTTCCAGGAGACTTGTTTAATTTAAGTTGCTGAATGGCAGAACTGACTTCTTCCAAAGTTACTTGCTTGTCACAGATGTCCCTCTGATCATTATTGATACATTTTAACTGAGAAAGATATCCAAAAAGTTTTTATCATAGTGTGATTTATACAGGTTCTTGTAGAACATAAAACAATGATTGGATACCTTTTGTGGATCATCTGTGACAGTCCCATTAATATTGAGTTTTTGAATGCAGTTCGCTCTACTGCGTGACTTTTCCAATCTAAAGAAATATGCTGTGTTTTGCTCCCCTTCCTCCAACCACTGTTTTCTGGATCTCACATATATATACATATATTACTAATTGTAATAGAATTTTTTGCAGCTTAGATCATTTCTATGAGGTGTCCAGAACAACATACTAAATGTCCTAAGAAATCCTAGTTGAGGAAATATGTTAAATTCTCATCAATCCGACATGTGTGATAATAAAGCCAGGCAAGAATACACCCCAATGGGACTGTTTTTGTCCTTTGCTCCGAACAAAATGAAACTTTACACAATGAAAGTACCCATGAAAAGTAACGTTTTTTGTTACAAGTTTCTTTGAAAATTAATTTTAATATGCAAATGAGCTATACACTAATCAAATATGTCTTAATTTGCATAGGCAGAAACACCATTCATATGTATGACAAATACATAGGCCCAATCTTCATCCAATCATCCTACTGCCAATGGGTGATGGCAATGCTGCTTTTAGATTGGCCTCTCACCTTAAAACTGCCTGGCTTGGAAGTACCTGCCAGGGGTATAACCCCCACCAGTATAGTCTTCAGGGTCATGAGGAACACAAGCCTCCACACCACGACAAGGTAGCAACAACAGGGGAGGTTTTTTTTTTTTTTTTTGTGTTTTTTTATATTTCTAAGTAATTATTGTCATAACTAACTTAAAATTGGTAGAATAAATCAGATGAGAAATTTTACTCTGTATAAATAAAAAATAGCGGGGGGCTGTCTGAGGCCCCTCTCACCCCTCACAATACATAATGGTTCAGTCCACCCCTGCAGCTGCAGGAGCAGGAAAGATGCGTCTCCAAACAGCTTAAGGAGCGGAGCGGCGGCTGCTCATCAACACGTCTTTCCCCAAGAAAGCAAAATCAGGGAGCCTTAAATGAAGGGAAAAGGCAGAAAGGAAAGACAGCAAGGAGAGGGAAGACAACTCCTCACACATTTCACACATGGGCACAGTTCACAGCTAACACCGTTTAAGAACAGTTAAAGCTAATAATAATAATAATAATAATAATATTAGCAGTTGTAAAGATTGAAGGCAGTCAGACAGCAATGAATCTAGTTTTTCAGTTTGAGCAGCAGCAGGTTCCTCATCCTCATCTCATCCCTCATCAAGTACTGACTGAAAGTTATTATTACAAGTAATCATGTCACAGTAAGGTCGTGGACCTTGCGGTTAAAACAGTTCAAATGTGGAATGAATTGAAAAATTTTGAATGAATTTATTTAGCTCCTTTCCCTGTAAGCTAGCATGACATGTTTGGTATCAGCGATTCATTTCAATTTCAAGATTTCTATAATGCTTATGGCTTAAATTAATCTTAAAAACTGAGCCTGTGACAGCCTTCAGAAGACAGTAATGTTAATGCCAGATGATCCACCATCATTTTCAGAGGGTTAAAACAGAGTTATGAAATGAAAATAGCCTACAATCCATATTTATTTCAGAATGATTTTCATGTATTAAAAACAGTTCTGAAATAAAAAGAGCATGTGTGTATATATATATATATATATATATAATATATATATATATATATATATATATATATATATCCATCCATCCATTTTCGACCGCTTATCCGGGGCCGGGTCGCGGGGGTAGCTGCCTGAGCAGGGACACCCAGAGTTCCCTCTCCCCGGACACTGCCTCCAGCTCTTCCGGGAGGATCCCAAGGCGTTCCCAGGCCAGCTGGGCGACATAGTCACACCAGCGTGTCCTGGGTCTTCCTCGGGGTCTCCTCCCGGCGGGACATGCCAGGAACACCTCCCGAGGGAGGCGTCCCGGGGGCATCCGAAACAGATGCCCGAGCCACCTCAGCTGGCTCCTCTCGATGTGGAGGAGCAGCGGCTCTACTCTGAGCTCCTCCCGGGTGACAGAGCTCTTCACCCTATCTCTAAGGGAGCGCCCTGCCACCCTGCGGAGGAAACTCATTTCGGCCGCTTGTATCCGGGATCTTATTCTTTCGGTCATGACCCAAAGTTCATGACCATAGGTATATATGTATATATATATATACATATAAATATATATATATATATATATATTATTATATATATATATATATATATATATATATATATATATATATATATATATATACATATATACATATATATATATATAATAGTTCAAATTCAGCTATCACTAAAATAGAATGTTTGGCCAGTAGTTTGGGACTCTCACCTTCCTGCTTTGCAGTAGCAACAGAGGAGAACATTTTTGGTGCATGCAAACTGTGTGACTCAATACAACTTTCAATACAATCCGAGAAATGTTTATATATTCTGGGAATCAGAAGATTAAATCGCAACAACCATATAGCCTCATACATGTATTTATTCACCCCAGATCCAGTGCCACCACCTGGGAGTCTACAGTTGTGGAGATAAATTAGACCTGCATGCAGGACTACAAGGGAGACAGTGAGCAGTAACCACGTAACTGTCATGATGTTCTTGTCACAAATATGGGAATGATAGTCAAAAATATCATTAAAATGCATAGTTTTGTATAAAACAGCATCAATTTTTTTTTGCCGGCCTATACAAGGGCCCAATTAATAATTTCTTTCATGGGGCCCAAAATCCCTGGTGGCGCCCCTGAGTGTATAGCTCATTTGCATATTAAAATTCATTTTCAAAGAAACTTGTAATACAAAAAATGTTCATTTTCATGGGTACAGGTGCCAGTTTTGTTAGCCCATGTATAGGATTTAGTAATTGGATTCTTTTTTCTCCAGATATCTACTAATTGGAATTTCTGCATAAATAACATGACATTAGAAGGAGAATTTGTTCTATTTTTTGGAGGCCATCTATCTACAGAGTCATGTACTGTAACATTGAAATCCCCACCAACAATAAACAGAAGGTTTGGATATTTAGATAACCAAGATAGAAAACGTGACTCCAGAGTGTCAAATAAGAAGTCATTACCAGTTTTGGTATTATAACCATATACATTGGCCAGAAGGACTATAATACCATCAAATTTAATAATTAGTGAAAGAAATCTACCGTTTGGGTCACTCTGAGTGTAATATAGCTCCTTCAAATTTGTTTTTTCAGGGAGGTTACTCCTGCTGACCGTTCTGAGCCATGCGAAAACCATATGTCATTTCCCCACTGATTTTTCCAGAATTTAATATCATCTATGATTGAGTGTGATTCTTGTAAGAAACAGAAATCAGACTTTTGTTGTTTGATAAATAAAAACAAGGCTTTACGTTTTAAGTTATCTCGCAAGCCTCTGGTATTAAGTGAAATCACGGGACAAGGACATTACAAAAATGTATGAAGACAATTCAGAAAAGCAAAATTAGCCTTAATGCTTCTCTTCATAAGTTTCTCTTGGTTGCTATGGCGCCGTACTAGGTGGCAGCCTGTTTCAGCAGCTCCCGTGGGTTTTCCAAGTTTTTGTGGTTTGTTTTTAGTTCTGTTTTGATTCGGTTGTGAATTTTTGGTAATTTTTGGCAACACTTCTCCAGAGTCCGAGAGAAGACGGACACTTTTCTTTTTTTCCCTTTTTTTTTTTTTAAACTTTTGTGGCATTTTGCATCTTGTCTGAAGTTTATGCTAACCCTAGCAACGGAGGGTCAGGAGCGCATCATTGAGCGCATTGTTTACACACGCGACCAGCTGATTGCGCTGTGTAAACCTGCACTGCTGTGTGAACCTGCACTGCTGCCCGGAGCCAGGCCTGAGGTTCAGAAGGAGCTGCGGAGGAGACGCCGGGGGTGCAGAGCCGGAGTGAAACGGAGGGCGAAGAAGAGGAGACACAGACCGGCTGTACTAGCGATCGTTATGGGGAATGTAAGGTCTCTGGGGAACAAGACTGACGAGCTCGTCGCGCTGATAAAGTCTCAGAGGGAATATTGTGAGTGCAGTGTGTTGTGTTTCACGGAGACATGGCTCCACTCACTCATCCCCGACCACAGCGTGGCGGTACCCGGCTTCAGCACTGTTCACAAGCAGCGGAAAGAAGAAAGGAGGAGGGATTGCACTGTATGTGAGTGAGAGATGGTGTAATCCCGGACATGTTCACGTGAAGGAACGTCTCTGTACCCCGGACATTGAACTGCTGACCAGGGGCGCCGCCAGGGATTTTGGGCCCCATGAAAATAAATCTACTTGGGCCCTTGTATAGGTTGCCCATGTCTCAAAGGGCCCCGTCAGTGCCCTTGGAATCGTCCTAACCTTCCCCCCCTGGCGGCACCCCTGCTGCTGACTGTGGGGATGCGGCCTTATTATTTGCCCCGTGAATTCACGTCCGCCATCATCATCGGTGTGTACGTTCCTCCTTCAGCTGATGCAGCGGTGGCCTGTGACGTCATCCACTCCGCTGTTGCCCAGATACAGACGCAGCATCCTAACACATTTATTGTCATTGCTGGGGATTTTAATCATGTCTCACTGGACAAAACCCTCCCAACATTTCACCAGTATGTTGACTGCCCCACCAGACACTGTAACACACTGGATCTTTTATATGCAAATGCAAAGGATGCATACAGTCCCACTGCCTGACCACAACCTGGTCCTGCTGACCCCTAAGTATGTCCCTCTTGTTCAGCGGCAGCCTGTCCACACTAGGAGTGTGAGGAGATGGACTCAGGAGGCTGCTGACGCACTACAGGACTGCTTTGAGTCGACTGACTGGGATGCACTCGTTGAGCCACATGGAGAGGATCTTGACAGCATGACCGACTGCATCACAGAATACATCAGGTTCTGTGAACACACCACCATGCCAACCCGGACTGTACGCTGCTTTCCTAATAATAAGCCGTGGATCATCAATGACCTGAAATGGTGGAGGAAGCACTGTGAGAATCACATTCTTTGATTTCTCTAGTGCTTTTAACACCATTCAGCCACTGTTACTGGGGGAGAAGCTGCGGGTGATGGGTGTAGATGACACAATGATCTCCTGGATTACTGACTACCTGACAGGCAGGCCACAGTTTGTCCGCATGGGCAGTTTTCTGTCTGATGCGGTGGTCAGTGATACAGGAGCTCCACAGGGGACTGTACTGTCTCCTTTCCTGTTCACCTTATACACCACTGACTTTCAGTACAACACCAGGTCGTGTCACCTGCAGAAGTTTTCTGACGACTCGGCTGTTGTTGGGTGTATAAGTGAGGGACAGGAGGAGGAGTACAGGGCACTGGTGGACAACTTTGTGGAGTGGACTGGACAGAATCACCTGCGGCTGAACATCAGCAAGACCAGAGAGATGGTGATAGATTTCAGGAAGAAAAGGAAGACGGCTTTCCAACCACTGCACATTCTGGGAGGGGATGTGGAGGAGGTGGAGGACTATAAGTACCTGGGTGTTACCATCAACCACAGACTGGACTGGAGATCTAACACTGAAGCTGTCTACAAGAAGGGGATGAGCAGACTTTACTTCCTGAGGAAGCTGAGATCCTTCAACGTGTGCAGCAAGATGTTGGAGATCTTTTATCAGTCTGTGGTGGCCAGTGTACTTTTCTTTGCTGTAGTTTGTTGGGGAAGCAGCATTGGAGCCAGCGACACCAACAGACTCAACAAACTCATCAGGAAGGCTGGCTCTGTGATTGGCTGCAAACAGGACACTCTGGAGGCTGTGGTGGAGAGGAGAACACTGAAAAAACTGTTATCCATCATGGATAATCCTCTCCACCCTCTCCAACTCACGCTGGTCAGACAGCGGAGCACCTTCTCCGGAAGGCTGCTTCAGCTTCGCTGTCGTAGCAATAGATACAGGAAATCTTTCCTGCCACAAGCCATCACTTTATACAACAACTCTCTCACCTCTGCCTGACAGAGAACTCTGGTCTCTCTACTGTTTGTATATATTATTATTGTTTATAATATATTTTGTATATTTTGTTTTGTTGTATATATTGTTATTGTTTATAGCACACTGTGCATTGTATATATACACTATGTATATATTGCCTTCTATTTATGTTATGTACAAAGTGTTTTATTGCGGACCCACTACTGCTGTAACAAAATAATTTCCCTGTCTGGGATCATTAAAGTAATTCTATCTATCTATCTATCTATCTATCTATCTATCTATCTATCTATCTATCTATCTATAATTAGGGCCTTTAATTCTAAGTCTCCTGCAGTTAGCAAATATCAAAAACATAAACATAAGGCAATAATTCATGAACCCCCTCATCTTGAAGTTAAAAACAAGGCACTCACACACCTCTCTTAGGATGAGTGCAAAACATAAACACCAGGCTTCTACGACATTCATTTCTACACATAAAGAAAAATAATTCTTGCTCCGGAAGCCAGGTCACCTGAACTGTGGGGGTTTAATTAAGGAAAATTTAAAGGAGAAACTAAGTTAATTGATTGCCCCGGAAGGCGACGATTTAATTCAGATATTAGATAACATAAATTCATTTGAAATATTTATATGCACTACTATGTACACAAGTAATAAAAAAAAACGAAAATAGGGGGGGAAGGAGTCTTCTTGTGGCAGCTATGCAAACTGTGTCCAGTCTATGGACTAAGTGGCATTTTTCATATCATTCACAGTGATCATTTTACCGTCAACGAGGGCATGGGAGCCTCTGAATCCAGCCTTCTTTCCCTCTTTCCTCGCGTGCTCCACCAGCGGCCACAGCTTGTTCCTTGCTTCTTTCGTGTCTTGGGTCAAATCCTCGAAGATTTTGATCTTTCTCTCCTTGAGCAGCTTAGAGGTTCTCGCATCTCTCCAGATCTTGTCCCGATGAGTACGAGATTAGGAACGGCACAATGATGCGGCGGCTGGAGTGACGGTCTGCAGCGCGGGGTCCAAGCCTGTGAACAATGTCCACAGAGAAGTGCAGCTCTTGAGCAATGTCAGGAGAAACTTGGCCGAGGATGTTTGGTGACGCACCTTCGGCTTGTTACGCACTTTTTAGCTCGGCTCCTGTGCAAGTTGTTTATTAAGCATGACAATAATACCTCTGCAGGCAAAAGGTATTGTTGGATATGCCAATCCATTTAATAACTCTTGAAAACAAAAAACAAAGGCATTACGGTCTTAACAAGAACTCAAAAACTGCCGCCAGCCTGCGGTCGAAAACAAAAGACTTCATGTGCATCACACCTGAGAGAGTATAAGTCCCTACCTTCTGTCAAATTTGACAGGTATTGTTCTCGTTTGATTGATGGATGAGGGGGCCTGACCGAGGGGGAAAGGGAGGGGTGCGTGGGAAAATTGGGAAAGGGAGGGGTTGTGGGAACAGGGGGGAGAAGGGGAGTGGGTGTGGGAAAAGTGGGGGGAGAAGGGGAGGGGGTGTGGGAAAAGTGGGGGAGAAGGGGAGGGGCGGGATGTGTAGAAAAAGGGGGAGACGTGTGTGATGGAAATCAGAATACTTATTGGTATAATTTTACTCACTTTGAAAAAAAAAAGAACTCACCATGTCCGAGTACAATTATGGCAGAAAACCTGATTTTTTGAGGGGGGAAACTGTTCCTGACACATCGAATGAAGAAATCCAGGGGATGCGAAAGAAGATGGAAAAAAAAACCTTTAATCCATCTTTGATTAGTGAAACTCCCGTTTCCATCTTTAAAGATAGTGCATCAACTATGGATATCTTTATAGATAGTCCATCAACTATGGATAATTACCTTAATGCTACGCAAAAAAGTAGAGTGTTTCTGAAGCGTACTCAGATGCCCCCGGCAGAGTCCTTGGCGGAGAAATGGTCCTTGGAAGATTATGGTATGGAAGGATCCTTTGGGTACGTTTTCAGATATGAGACGGGTGATCTCTGCTTATACCAGTTGAAAGAGAGTGGAGAGTCAAACCCCATTTCTGATGCTACATCGTTAGCCACAGTGGATTGGGATGTGTTGAGTATGCCGATGCATGAGGTCCTGTGGTGCGATCCTTCTCCGTACCGTAAACGTGTAAAATCAAAAGGAAGCTTGGTTACTTTCCCAACGGCGAATGAACTGAAGGAGAGAAAAATTCTATTCAGTGCTACGTGGGAGACAAAATCTTCGGCTTCAGGTCGTTGGTTTTTCCGTGCCAGTCTCCGTGCTCCTAAAATCACCGGTCTGACATTCTTTGACAACGCATCCCAGTGGACCGATCCCGACGTCTTTACCTTGGAGACTTTCAACTCTGAATGTGGGGTGTTTACACCGGTGGTGGTGATACCCCTAACTGCGTGGAGAGAGCATATGGGTAAAATGAAGGAGAAAATAGACAACCTCTTCCGTAGCTGTCGCAGTTGGAAGAGTATGGTGACATTGAAAAGAAAGTTGTCCTTTGAGGACACACCCCCGGCAGGCATTGAGAACACACTCCCTGCTTCAGTTTCGACCAATCCCCTTTGAGAACACAATCCCGCTTCGGTTAAGACAACCCACCAGACAATGAGAACGCACCGCCTGCTTCAGTTTGGACCAATCCACATCGGTTTACTTTGTGAACACACACACCCCCCTAACTTCTCTCATTACTATATCAAGGCCCAGATTTCTCCCACTTTTTAGAGTAGCAAAGAAAATGGAATACAAGACAATTAGACGCGTAAAGACCTGCCTTCTACCACGTTTTGATGAAGTTTCACCACCCGTGAACATGAGAGAGTGCTTTAACCCCCCTGAATTGACAGCTATGCCTGAGGAGAGCGATGAAGAGATGCCTTTAGACTTGTCATGCTATAGACGCGTCACACGAGTGTTGAAAAGCAGCAGGGGTACTCAGACTGTGATGGACAAGGACTTGGAGGAGGAGAAGGAGAATAAGGGGGTGGAGGAGGAGGAGGATTGTTGTGAAACTATGATAACCCCGCCTCCATCCCCACCACGCACAACCTCGACTCCCTCGACACTCTCAGACCCCTCAGACCCCTCAGAATCCTCAGACCCCTTGAGCTGGACCGAGTCTCAAGTAAGCGAGTGGTTGAGATCTATCGGTGTGAAAGAGGCGTACATAGAAAAGCTTCATGGAGAGGAGGTAGATGGAAAAGTTCTTGGAATCATCGACGAGATATTTTGTGCGGTAGAATGAGCATGAAAGTGGCACCCGCTCATATGCTGATTCACAGGAGAGACATACTCTTTTTCAACTCGCAGCAAAACTCACACTTGACGACGTACGTCGGTGATGAAACCGACGGTGTGATAACATTGTTTTTCGTCAACACGGTGAGAACGGCTGTGTTTCATCTGCTCAACTTGGCTCTCACCAAGTTCAGGCAGAGCAAGTGCTACGGCTGCTAGGTGAACCACCCGAGCCAGACACAACACCCATGCTTGGAACCCCTTGAAGAGGACTTCCTCCTGCTCAACTACTCCGGAGTCATCAAGACTCTGTGTACGTCTAAATTAATTCAGGCCATTTAACGCTTGGTCACGCTTCGTCGCATCAAGGCTGAGGATTCAAAGGTCAAAAGCTTTGCCGAGTCTATGCTGTCTCAACTGAAATCTGAGAGAAATGTCTGGGGAGCCATAGATGACATGTACACTGAACTGGTAGCGGCTGATGAAACGACTCTGAGATATCTTGATATGGTGACAGAGTGTTGGAAGAATTAAAAAAAAAGAAAAAAAGATGGGTAATTATTGGAGAAAACTTGTAAGCTTTGTTGAGAACCAAGCTGTTATTTACCCGTTGATAGAAGCGGTAGAGTCGGTCATTCTAAAACGAGACAAGCCTCACAAAATTGTAGAAACTGAAAAACTCAAAAACCTTCTCCATTTAATCCGCTCTCAGCCTACCTAGGAAGCGACCGTCTCCCTTGCTCTGTATCGAAGTTCTTCAACTTTGTCCGAAACCTTTGAAGGAATTTTGTCAGAATGGTCTAAAGAAAAGTCTTTTCATCCTTCACCTTATCACGTGTTCATTTTGTATGCTTTGTTTGTTGATATGACGTTGTATCGCCTGCATTACAACAACCCCGTAAATGTTTTGCTTGAACTACAAAAACTACACGATATGATTAAATACACCTACAGTATCCTAATCTTACATCAAACCTTGATGATGATGAGATAAAAAAAAAAATAGAATAGAATTTAGAAATGTTTTAGAAATATTAAACTTTTTTTTTTTAGATACACTAGTTTTTAAAAAATGTTTTCTTGTTTTCTTTAAATAAAAAAGTGTGTACCAAGCAATCAGAGGTCATTTCTTTGTCATCTTTCCACAATGAAGAAAGCTATGGAAAAACCGTACTAAACACCCGCACACCCGGGTAGTTTCGGAGGGGTAGATCGACTCCATAGAGCCGTACAGGATGAAACGGGGAAAAATGTCAAGAGAGAAAACGTTCAAGAATATTTAACGGGACAGGATGCCTATACTCTCCATGAACCGCTTCATCAATTTCCCAAGAAACAGAGTCTTTGTACCTCGCCCTTTAAACCAGTTTCAAGCCGACCTCTGTGACATGCAAGCCCTGGCTGAATATAACGACGGTTTTAATTATTTATTAACGGTCATCGATGTATTTTCCACGAAGGCCTATGTGAGGGTTTTGAAGAGAAAGACAGCTGACGAAGTGGTAAAAGCGTTTAAATCAGTGTCGGAGGAAAGCCAGACCCCTCTCAAACTACAAACTGACGCGGGGAAAGAATTTTTTAACAAAAGTTTTCAAGCTCTGATGAAGAAACACAATATTATACATTTTTCTACAGCCAGCGATCTCAAAGCCTCGGTGGTTGAAAGATTTAATCGTACTTTGAAAGGTAGAATGTGGAGATATTTTACAGCCAACAACACTATGCGTTACCTAGATGTCTTACAAGACTTGGTAAAAAGCTACAACCACAGTTATCACAGCAGTATTAAAATGAAGCCGACGGAGGTGACTTTAGA
>OZ023170.1:9224399-9269249 GCA_963678695.2 Diplodus puntazzo | reverse complement strand
TTATTATTATTAGGGCCCGAGCAGGTCACAGACCTGTGAGACCCTATTGTAATTGTAAAAATTATTCTTCTTATTATTATTATTATTATTATTATTAGGGCCCGAGCAGGTCACAGACCTGTGAGACCCTATTGTAATTGTAAAAATTATTCTTCTTCTTCTTATTATTATTATTATTATTATTATTATTATTATTATTCCGATCCGAGTTCGACTGCAGTTTTGGATGCCTGAACATGAACGAAAACTCACCAAATTTTGAATACCTGTGCCGCTAAGGAAAAATTGCGATCCTGCACCGTCACTGGGCGTGGTCGTGACCTGCGGGCTCTGTAGCGCCCCCTATGTTCTGCCCGAGCTCCCGCAAGTGCGTAAAAGAACGAAATTCGGTACGCTGATTCCTCATGACCAGACGCACAAAAAACCCATTTGGACCGAAAAGGTCACTCCAACAGGAAGTCCGCCATTTTGATGTGTGGCGGCATTTTTGTCCAATTCATGCCTACTTTGAAAATTATCTTGTCCTAGAGCTTAAACACAACAGTCTTCAAATTAACTCAGTTATTTTCGTCATGTCTTGAAGAACAAAAGTTATGGAAATCATTCAGCTGCGCCAAACTTTAGTGGGCGGGTCGGTGGAAACCATTTTTTTCCCTCGCCGTCGAGCATCGAGGCTTTATAACTTCAACATACAATTTTCTATCCACACCAAACTGCTCGTAAGTGTAGAGGCTGTCTCCCCGAATACATCTCCGCATCGATACTAAGTCGGCCATTTTGCTTTTGGCCGCCATTTTGAAATATTGCCAATCTTCGTACTTAAATGATTTCCTCCTACAGACGTAACACCACCGACTTCACAGTCACTCAGCATCATCGTCTGACCTTGACGATGAAAACTTACGGAAATCTTTATCCTACGTCATACCTGCTGGCCGCGGTGGAGCGGTCAATTCAAATCCTTCGCCGTAAAGCATCGAGTCCTCGTAACTTCTTCATACAATGTCCTATTTTGGCCAAATTTCTCAGGAATGCAGAAGGAGTCGCCCTGATGAGACCTGTGTAGTCATGGGGCGTGGCCGTGACGCGTGGGCTCTGTAGCGCCACCTATTGTGATGCCCCGCCTCCTACTTTTAACATAGAAGGACCAAAATTGGTACGCATATTCTTCATGAACAGACGCACAAAAAACCCATTTGGATGTATACTCTCAGTCCAACAGGAAGTCAGCTATTTTGAAATTTGGCGGCGTTTTTGACAAATTCATGCCTGCTTTGAAAATTATTTTGTCCTAGAGCTTAAACGACACAGTCTTCAAATTAACTCAGTAATTTTCTTCATGCCTCGAAGAACAAACGTTATGGAAATCGTTCAGCTGCGCCAAACTTTAGTGGGCGGTGCGGTGGAAACCATTTTGTCCTCACGCCGTCAAGCATCGAGGCTGTATAACTTCAACATACAATTTCCTATTCGCACCAAACTGCTCGCAACTGTAGAGGCTGTCTGCCCGAACAAATCTCAGCATCAATACTTAGTCTGCCATTTTGCTTTTGGCCGCCATTTTGAATTATGCTGATCTTCGTACTTAAATTATCTCCTCCAACAGATGTAACACCACCGACTTCAAAGTCTCTCAGTAGCATCCTCTTACCTTGAAGATGAAAAGCTACGGAAATCTTTATCCTACGTCATACCTGCTGGCAGTTGCGGAGCCCGGCATAACAGTCCTTCGTCATGAAGCATCAAGTCCTGATAACTCCTTCATACTATTTCCTAGCTCGGCCAAATCTAGAGGGAATCTAGAGGGAGTCGCCATGAATAGATCTGTGCATCAATACTGTGTCATATCCATAGCGCCACCCACTTTACACCCACTGGAAACATGAAGTAAGGTTTATCTCAGTCAATTTTGGCGCCCTCCATGCATGTACATGAATGAAAGTTGGCACGCATGTGTGTTATGACAAGACGCACAAATGACTCATTTACACCCACACTCTCAGTCCAACAGGAAGTGGTCAATTTTGATTAGAAGCACATGAATTTATGGTGTACGTGATGCAAGTCGCCACTAGATGGCATTGTTTTCTCTCAAGGCACATGTATCCTGTCTGAATAACCTCTGAATAGTTCCATTCCATTGCAGGAAGTCAGCCTCATATTTATCAGATTTTATTGAAACTGCAAAATTTGGCTGCACGCTACTTTATGGAATATAAAATGGCAAACAAAGCAGAACTTAGATGAAAAGCTTGACACTGATAGACAGCCATAAATACATTTTTGAAAGAAGGCAAGTGAAGCATTATTCTACACTCATTTATGTGCAGTGATGACAGTAGATAGTCAGATGTACATGGCATTTGCAGGTAGTTTTGTGTAAATTGCACATTACAACAGGGCATCTTTGAAGGGTAATGGCTTGAGCCACATAATGGATAAGGCAGTGGTAGTAAGCCACAGCACACAATTTTCAAATAAGCCAATTTGCTAAGAATGCCATTTGCGTGTTGTGTCTGCCCTGTCAATGTTGCACTAAATAAGATGTGTGTAGTTGTGATTCTGCACAACTTTTCCGCGATGAACGAAGTGGCTTCCCCTGCGATATGAAACGACTGAGTGAGTTCTTTGGTTAAACACAGCTACTGCAGGACGCTCGTCAAACCTGGTCACTTGACCGCTCTCCCTTTCCAAAAGGAAGAATCACATCTGGCTGCACTCCACTACCTATCTAAATCTGTGGCATTCCACTTCCATCCTCCCCTATGATGCGCTGCCTTCCTGCCTTCACAGTGACAACAGAAGGCAGTGTCTTAGCTGCACCTGTAGTCGGGTGGTTAGAGTGCATGCCACATACGCAGTGGACCCGGGTTCGAATTTAGTGCTGAGGAAGTTTACTGCAAGCCACAACCCCCCCTTCTCTGTCCCACTTCCAATCTATTCCCTGCAAAAACACAGGTGTCCATGCCTGAATTCCAGACAGAGGCAAAGAGAAGGCCGTAACACTTCACAGAACATAACAGTGCAGAATCGATTGTCAAAACGTTCCTGATTACTAAGTGTTTTAGAAATCATTCACCTGCAGTCCATTTGGATGTCTGTGGATTGCAGGAAGTTGTTCTGACTTCACCTGAAAGCGCTTAATACTGGCAAGGGCAACCCATTGGTTACAAACACACTTTGGGAGAAGAGACTGATATTCATCCTGCGCGTGCACTGTCCCAAACGCAGGCGGTTGCCGCCTCCGTGAACAGCGATCAAGCAATGTGGCTTCACCTGCGGCGCATTTGGACGGCAGCATGCCCCAACGTGCGCGCGGACTGCGAGGGCCCGTTAATCACTGCTTGCAGTTTTAATTAGGGCCCGAGCAGGTCACAGACCTGTGAGACCCTATTGTAATTGTAAAAATTATTCTTCTTCTTATTATTATTATTATTATTATTATTATTATTATTATTATTCCGATCCGAGTTCGACTGCAGTTTTGGATGCCTGAACATGAACGAAAACTCACCAAATTTTGAATACCTGTGCCGCTAAGGAAAAATTGCGATCCTGCACCGTCACTGGGCGTGGTCGTGACCTGCGGGCTCTGTAGCGCCCCCTAATGTTCTGCCCGAGCTCCCGCAAGTGCGTAAAAGAACGAAATTCGGTACGCTGATTCCTCATGACCAGACGCACAAAAAACCCATTTGGACCGAAAAGGTCACTCCAACAGGAAGTCCGCCATTTTGATGTGTGGCGGCATTTTTGTCAAATTCATGCCTACTTTGAAAATTATCTTGTCCTAGAGCTTAAACACAACAGTCTTCAAATTAACTCAGTTATTTTCGTCATGTCTTGAAGAACAAAAGTTATGGAAATCATTCAGCTGCGCCAAACTTTAGTGGGCGGGTCGGTGGAAACCATTTTTTTCCCTCGCCGTCGAGCATCGAGGCTTTATAACTTCAACATACAATTTTCTATCCACA
Organism: Diplodus puntazzo; assembly: GCA_963678695.2. Classification (NCBI taxonomy): domain Eukaryota; kingdom Metazoa; phylum Chordata; class Actinopteri; order Spariformes; family Sparidae; genus Diplodus; species Diplodus puntazzo. The sequence goes on along the minus strand of OZ023170.1, from coordinate 9,265,278 downwards.
CCAAACTGCTCGTAAGTGTAGAGGCTGTCTCCCCGAATACATCTCCGCATCGATACTAAGTCGGCCATTTTGCTTTTGGCCGCCATTTTGAAATATTGCCAATCTTCGTACTTAAATGATTTCCTCCTACAGACGTAACACCACCGACTTCACAGTCACTCAGCATCATCGTCTGACCTTGACGATGAAAACTTACGGAAATCTTTATCCTACGTCATACCTGCTGGCCGCGGTGGAGCGGTCAATTCAAATCCTTCGCCGTAAAGCATCGAGTCCTCGTAACTTCTTCATACAATGTCCTATTTTGGCCAAATTTCTCAGGAATGCAGAAGGAGTCGCCCTGATGAGACCTGTGTAGTCATGGGGCGTGGCCGTGACGCGTGGGCTCTGTAGCGCCACCTATTGTGATGCCCCGCCTCCTACTTTTAACATAGAAGGACCAAAATTGGTACGCATATTCTTCATGAACAGACGCACAAAAAACCCATTTGGATGTATACTCTCAGTCCAACAGGAAGTCAGCTATTTTGAAATTTGGCGGCGTTTTTGACAAATTCATGCCTGCTTTGAAAATTATTTTGTCCTAGAGCTTAAACGACACAGTCTTCAAATTAACTCAGTAATTTTCTTCATGCCTCGAAGAACAAACGTGATGGAAATCGTTCAGCTGCGCCAAACTTTAGTGGGCGGTGCGGTGGAAACCATTTTGTCCTCACGCCGTCAAGCATCGAGGCTGTATAACTTCAACATATAATTTCCTATTCGCACCAAACTGCTCGCAACTGTAGAGGCTGTCTGCCCGAACAAATCTCAGCATCAATACTTAGTCTGCCATTTTGCTTTTGGCCGCCATTTTGAATTATGCTGATCTTCGTACTTAAATTATCTCCTCCGACGGATGTAACACCACCGACTTCAAAGTCTCTCAGTAGCATCCTCTTACCTTGAAGATGAAAAGCTACGGAAATCTTTATCCTACGTCATACCTGCTGGCAGTTGCGGAGCCCGTCATAACAGTCCTTCGTCATGAAGCATCAAGTCCTGATAACTCCTTCATACTATTTCCTAGCTCGGCCAAATCTAGAGGGAATCTAGAGGGAGTCGCCATGAATAGAGCTGTGCATCAATACTGTGTCATATCCATAGCGCCACCCACTTTACACCCACTGGAAACATGAAGTAAGGTTTATCTCAGTCAATTTTGGCGCCCTACATGCATGTACATGAATGAAAGTTGGCACGCATGTGTGTTATGACAAGACGCACAAATGACTCATTTACACCCACACTCTCAGTCCAACAGGAAGTGGTCAATTTTGATTAGAAGCACATGAATTTATGGTGTTCGTGATGCAAGTCGCCACTAGAGGGCATTGTTTTCTCTCAAGGCACATGTATCCTGTCTGAATAACCTCTGAATAGTTCCATTCCATTGCAGGAAGTCAGCCTCATATTTATCAGATTTTATTGAAACTGCAAAATTTGGCTGCACGCTACTTTATGGAATATAAAATGGCAAACAAAGCACAACTTAGATGAAAAGCTTGACACTGATAGACAGCCATGAATAAATTTTTGAAAGAAGGCAAGTGAAGCATTATTCTACACTCATTTATGTGCAGTGATGACAGTAGATAGTCAGATGTACATGGCATTTGCAGGTAGTTTTGTGTAAATTGCACATTACAACAGGGCATCTTTGAAGGGTAGTGGCTTGAGCCACATAATGGATAAGGCAGTGGTAGTAAGCCACAGCACACAATTTTCAAATAAGCCAATTTGCGAAGAATGCCATTTGCGTGTTGTGTCTGCCCTGTCAATGTTGCACTAAATAAGATGTGTGTAGTTGTGATTCTGCCCAACTTTTCCGCGATGAACCAAGTGGCTTCCCCGCGATATGAAATGACTGAGTGAGTTCTTTGGTTAAGCACAGCTACTGCAGGACGCTCGTCAAACCTGGTCACTTGACCGCTCTCCCTTTCCCAAGGAAGAATCACATCTGGCTGCACTCCACTACCTATCTAAATCTGTGGCATTCCATTTCCATCCTCCCCTATGATGCCCTGCCTTCCTGCCTTCACAGTGACAACAGAAGGCAGTGTCTTAGCTGCACCTGTAGTCGGGTGGTTAGAGTGCATGCCACATACGCAGTGGACCCGGGTTCGAATTTAGGGCTGAGGAAGTTTACTGCAAGCCACAACCCCCCCTTCTCTGTCCCACTTCCAATCTATTCCCTGCAAAAACACAGGTGTCCATGCCTGAATTCCAGATAGAGGCAAAGAGAAGGCCGTAACACTTCACAGAACATAACAGTGCAGAATCGATTGTCAAAACGTTCCTGATTACTAAGTGTTTTAGAAATAATTCACCTGCAGTCCATTTGGATGTCTGTGGATTGCAGGAAGTTGTTCTGACTTCACCTGAAAGCGCTTAATACTGGCAAGGGCAACCCATTGGTTACAAACACACTTTGGGAGAAGAGACTGATATTCATCCTGCGCGTGCACTGTCCCAAACGCAGGCGGTTGCCGCCTCCGTGAACAGCGATCAAGCAATGTGGCTTCACCTGCGGTGCATTTGGACGGCAGCATGCCCCAACGTGCGCGCGGACTGCGAGGGCCCGTTAATCACTGCTTGCAGTTTTAATTATTATTATTATTATTATTATTATTATTCCGATCCGAGTTCGACTGCAGTTTTGGATGCCTGAACATGAACGAAAACTCACCAAATTTTGAATACCTGTGCCGCTAAGGAAAAATTGCGATCCTGCACCGTCACTGGGCGTGGTCGTGACCTGCGGGCTCTGTAGCGCCCCCTATGTTCTGCCCGAGCTCCCGCAAGTGCGTAAAAGAACGAAATTCGGTACGCTGATTCCTCATGACCAGACGCACAAAACACCCATTTGGACCGATAAGGTCACTCCAACAGGAAGTCCGCCATTTTGATGTGTGGCGGCATTTTTGTCAAATTCATGCCTACTTTGAAAATTATCTTGTCCTAGAGCTTAAACACAACAGTCTTCAAATTAACTCAGTTATCTTCGTCATGTCTTGAAGAACAAAAGTTATGGAAATCATTCAGCTGCGCCAAACTTTAGTGGGCGGGTCGGTGGAAACCATTTTTTTTCCTCGCCGTCGAGCATCGAGGCTTTATAACTTCAACATACAATTTTCTATCCACACCAAACTGCTCGTAAGTGTAGAGGCTGTCTCCCCGAATACATCTCCGCATCGATACTAAGTCGGCCATTTTGCTTTTGGCCGCCATTTTGAAATATTGCCAATCTTCGTACTTAAATGATTTCCTCCTACAGACGTAACACCACCGACTTCACAGTCACTCAGCATCATCCTCTGACCTTGACGATGAAAACTTACGGAAATCTTTATCCTACGTCATACCTGCTGGCCGCGGTGGAGCGGTCAATTCAAATCCTTCGCCGTAAAGCATCGAGTCCTCGTAACTTCTTCATACAATGTCCTATTTTGGCCAAATTTCTCAGGAATGCAGAAGGAGTCGCCCTGATGAGACCTGTGTAGTCATGGGGCGTGGCCGTGACGCGTGGGCTCTGTAGCGCCACCTATTGTGATGCCCCGCCTCCTACTTTTAACATAGAAGGACCAAAATTGGTACGCATATTCTTCATGAACAGACGCACAAAAAACCCATTTGGATGTATACTCTCAGTCCAACAGGAAGTCAGCTATTTTGAAATTTGGCGGCGTTTTTGACAAATTCATGCCTGCTTTGAAAATTATTTTGTCCTAGAGCTTAAACGACACAGTCTTCAAATTAACTCAGTAATTTTCTTCATGCCTCGAAGAACAAACGTTATGGAAATCGTTCAGCTGCGCCAAACTTTAGTGGGCGGTGCGGTGGAAACCATTTTGTCCTCACGCCGTCAAGCATCGAGGCTGTATAACTTCAACATATAATTTCCTATTCGCACCAAACTGCTCGCAACTGTAGAGGCTGTCTGCCCGAACAAATCTCAGCATCAATACTTAGTCTGCCATTTTGCTTTTGGCCGCCATTTTGAATTATGCTGATCTTCGTACTTAAATTATCTCCTCCAACAGATGTAACACCACCGACTTCAAAGTCTCTCAGTAGCATCCTCTTACCTTGAAGATGAAAAGCTACGGAAATCTTTATCCTACGTCATACCTGCTGGCAGTTGCGGAGCCCGCCATAACAGTCCTTCGTCATGAAGCATCAAGTCCTGATAACTCCTTCATACTATTTCCTAGCTCGGCCAAATCTAGAGGGAATCTAGAGGGAGTCGCCATGAATAGAGCTGTGCATCAATACTGTGTCATATCCATAGCGCCACCCACTTTACACCCACTGGAAACATGAAGTAAGGTTTATCTCAGTCAATTTTGGCGCCCTACATGCATGTACATGAATGAAAGTTGGCACGCATGTGTGTTATGACAAGACGCACAAATGACTCATTTACACCCACACTCTCAGTCCAACAGGAAGTGGTCAATTTTGATTAGAAGCACATGAATTTATGGTGTACGTGATGCAAGTCGCCACTAGATGGCATTGTTTTCTCTCAAGGCACATGTATCCTGTCTGAATAACCTCTGAATAGTTCCATTCCATTGCAGGAAGTCAGCCTCATATTTATCAGATTTTATTGAAACTGCAAAATTTGGCTGCACGCTACTTTATGGAATATAAAATGGCAAACAAAGCACAACTTAGATGAAAAGCTTGACACTGATAGACAGCCATAAATGCATTTTTGAAAGAAGGCAAGTGAAGCATTATTCTACACTCATTTATGTGCAGTGATGACAGTAGATAGTCAGATGTACATGGCATTTGCAGGTAGTTTTGTGTAAATTGCACATTACAACAGGGCATCTTTGAAGGGTAATGGCTTGAGCCACATAATGGATAAGGCAGTGGTAGTAAGCCACAGCACACAATTTTCAAATAAGCCAATTTGCTAAGAATGCCATTTGCGTGTTGTGTCTGCCCTGTCAATGTTGCACTAAATAAGATGTGTGTAGTTGTGATTCTGCCCAACTTTTCCGCGATGAACGAAGTGGCTTCCCCTGCGATATGAAACGACTGAGTGAGTTCTTTGGTTAAACACAGCTACTGCAGGACGCTCGTCAAACCTGGTCACTTGACCGCTCTCCCTTTCCAAAAGGAAGAATCACATCTGGCTGCACTCCACTACCTATCTAAATCTGTGGCATTCCACTTCCATCCTCCCCTATGATGCGCTGCCTTCCTGCCTTCACAGTGACAACAGAAGGCAGTGTCTTAGCTGCACCTGTAGTCGGGTGGTTAGAGTGCATGCCACATACGCAGTGGACCCGGGTTCGAATTTAGGGCTGAGGAAGTTTACTGCAAGCCACAACCCCCCCCCTTCTCTGTCCCACTTCCAATCTATTCCCTGCAAAAACACAGGTGTCCATGCCTGAATTCCAGACAGAGGCAAAGAGAAGGCCGTAACACTTCACAGAACATAACAGTGCAGAATCGATTGTCAAAACGTTCCTGATTACTAAGTGTTTTAGAAATCATTCACCTGCAGTCCATTTGGATGTCTGTGGATTGCAGGAAGTTGTTCTGACTTCACCTGAAAGCGCTTAATACTGGCAAGGGCAACCCATTGGTTACAAACACACTTTGGGAGAAGAGACTGATATTCATCCTCCGCGTGCACTGTCCCAAACGCGGGCGGTTGCCGCCTCCGTGAACAACGATCAAGCAATGTGGCTTCACCTGCGGCGCATTTGGACGGCAGCGTGCCCCAACGTGCGCGCGGACTGCGAGGGCCCGTTCATCACTGCTTGCAGTTTTAATTATTATTATTATTATTATTATTCCGATCCGAGTTCGACTGCAGTTTTGGATGCCTGAACATGAACGAAAACTCACCAAATTTTGAATACCTGTGCCGCTAAGGAAAAATTGCGATCCTGCACCGTCACTGGGCGTGGTCGTGACCTGCGGGCTCTGTAGCGCCCCCTATGTTCTGCCCGAGCTCCCGCAAGTGCGTAAAAGAACGAAATTCGGTACGCTGATTCCTCATGACCAGACGCACAAAACACCCATTTGGACCGATAAGGTCACTCCAACAGGAAGTCCGCCATTTTGATGTGTGGCGGCATTTTTGTCAAATTCATGCCTACTTTGAAAATTATCTTGTCCTAGAGCTTAAACACAACAGTCTTCAAATTCACTCAGTTATCTTCGTCATGTCTTGAAGAACAAAAGTTATGGAAATCATTCAGCTGCGCCAAACTTTAGTGGGCGGGTCGGTGGAAACCATTTTTTTTCCTCGCCGTCGAGCATCGAGGCTTTATAACTTCAACATACAATTTTCTATCCACACCAAACTGCTCATAAGTGTAGAGGCTGTCTCCCCGAATACATCTCCGCATCGATACTAAGTCGGCCATTTTGCTTTTGGCCGCCATTTTGAAATATTGCCAATCTTCGTACTTAAATGATTTCCTCCTACAGACGTAACACCACCGACTTCACAGTCACTCAGCATCATCCTCTGACCTTGACGATGAAAACTTACGGAAATCTTTATCCTACGTTATACCTGCTGGCCACGGTGGAGCGGTCAATTCAAATCCTTCGCCGTAAAGCATCGAGTCCTCGTAACTTCTTCATACAATGTCCTATTTTGGCCAAATTTCTCAGGAATGCAGAAGGAGTCGCCCTGATGAGACCTGTGTAGTCATGGGGCGTGGCCGTGACGCGTGGGCTCTGTAGCGCCACCTATTGTGATGCCCCGCCTCCTACTTTTAACATAGAAGGACCAAAATTGGTACGCATATTCTTCATGAACAGACGCACAAAAAACCCATTTGGATGTATACTCTCAGTCCAACAGGAAGTCAGCTATTTTGAAATTTGGCGGCGTTTTTGACAAATTCATGCCTGCTTTGAAAATTATTTTGTCCTAGAGCTTAAACGACACAGTCTTCAAATTAACTCAGTAATTTTCTTCATGCCTCGAAGAACAAACGTTATGGAAATCATTCAGCTGCGCCAAACTTTAGTGGGCGGTGCGGTGGAAACCATTTTGTCCTCACGCCGTCAAGCATCGAGGCTGTATAACTTCAACATATAATTTCCTATTCGCACCAAACTGCTCGTAACTGTAGAGGCTGTCTGCCCGAACAAATCTCAGCATCAATACTTAGTCTGCCATTTTGCTTTTGGCCGCCATTTTGAATTATGCTGATCTTCGTACTTAAATTATCTCCTCCAACAGATGTAACACCACCGACTTCAAAGTCTCTCAGTAGCATCCTCTTACCTTGAAGATGAAAAGCTACGGAAATCTTTATCCTACGTCATACCTGCTGGCAGTTGCGGAGCCCGGCATAACAGTCCTTCGTCATGAAGCATCAAGTCCTGATAACTCCTTCATACTATTTCCTAGCTCGGCCAAATCTAGAGGGAATCTAGAGGGAGTCGCCATGAATAGATCTGTGCATCAATACTGTGTCATATCCATAGCGCCACCCACTTTACACCCACTGGAAACATGAAGTAAGGTTTATCTCAGTCAATTTTGGCGCCCTACATGCATGTACATGAATGAAAGTTGGCACGCATGTGTGTTATGACAAGACGCACAAATGACTCATTTACACCCACACTCTCAGTCCAACAGGAAGTGGTCAATTTTGATTAGAAGCACATGAATTTATGGTGTACGTGATGCAAGTCGCCACTAGATGGCATTGTTTTCTCTCAAGGCACATGTATCCTGTCTGAATAACCTCTGAATAGTTCCATTCCATTGCAGGAAGTCAGCCTCATATTTATCAGATTTTATTGAAACTGCAAAATTTGGCTGCACGCTACTTTATGGAATATAAAATGGCAAACAAAGCACAACTTAGATGAAAAGCTTGACACTGATAGACAGCCATAAATGCATTTTTGAAAGAAGGCAAGTGAAGCATTATTCTACACTCATTTATGTGCAGTGATGACAGTAGATAGTCAGATGTACATGGCATTTGCAGGTAGTTTTGTGTAAATTGCACATTACAACAGGGCATCTTTGAAGGGTAATGGCTTGAGCCACATAATGGATAAGGCAGTGGTAGTAAGCCACAGCACACAATTTTCAAATAAGCCAATTTGCTAAGAATGCCATTTGCGTGTTGTGTCTGCCCTGTCAATGTTGCACTAAATAAGATGTGTGTAGTTGTGATTCTGCCCAACTTTTCCGCGATGAACGAAGTGGCTTCCCCTGCGATATGAAACGACTGAGTGAGTTCTTTGGTTAAACACAGCTACTGCAGGACGCTCGTCAAACCTGGTCACTTGACCGCTCTCCCTTTCCAAAAGGAAGAATCACATCTGGCTGCACTCCACTACCTATCTAAATCTGTGGCATTCCACTTCCATCCTCCCCTATGATGCGCTGCCTTCCTGCCTTCACAGTGACAACAGAAGGCAGTGTCTTAGCTGCACCTGTAGTCGGGTGGTTAGAGTGCATGCCACATACGCAGTGGACCCGGGTTCGAATTTAGGGCTGAGGAAGTTTACTGCAAGCCACAACCCCCCCCCTTCTCTGTCCCACTTCCAATCTATTCCCTGCAAAAACACAGGTGTCCATGCCTGAATTCCAGACAGAGGCAAAGAGAAGGCTGTAACACTTCACAGAACATAACAGTGCAGAATGGATTGTCAAAACGTTCCTGATTACTAAATGTTTTAGAAATCATTCACCTGCAGTCCATTTGGATGTCTGTGGATTGCAGGAAGTTGTTCTGACTTCACCTGAAAGCGCTTAATACTGGCAAGGGCAACCCATTGGTTACAAACACACTTTGGGAGAAGAGACTGATATTCATCCTCCGCGTGCACTGTCCCAAACGCAGGCGGTTGCCGCCTCCGTGAACAACGATCAAGCAATGTGGGTTCACCTGCGGCGCATTTGGACAGCAGCGTGCCCCAACGTGCGCGCGGACTGCGAGGGCCCGTTAATCACTGCTTGCAGTTTTAATTATTATTATTATTATTATTATTATTCCGATCCGAGTTCGACTGCAGTTTTGGATGCCTGAACATGAACGAAAACTCACCAAATTTTGAATACCTGTGCCGCTAAGGAAAAATTGCGATCCTGCACCGTCACTGGGCGTGGTCGTGACCTGCGGGCTCTGTAGCGCCCCCTATGTTCTGCCCGAGCTCCTGCAAGTGCGTAAAAGAACAAAATTCGGTACGCTGATTCCTCATGACCAGACGCACAAAACACCCATTTGGACCGATAAGGTCACTCCAACAGGAAGTCCGCCATTTTGATGTGTGGCGGCATTTTTGTCAAATTCATGCCTACTTTGAAAATTATCTTGTCCTAGAGCTTAAACACAACAGTCTTCAAATTCACTCAGTTATCTTCGTCATGTCTTGAAGAACAAAAGTTATGGAAATCATTCAGCTGCGCCAAACTTTAGTGGGCGGGTCGGTGGAAACCATTTTTTTTCCTCGCCGTCGAGCATCGAGGCTTTATAACTTCAACATACAATTTTCTATCCACACCAAACTGCTCGTAAGTGTAGAGGCTGTCTCCCCGAATACATCTCCGCATCGATACTAAGTCGGCCATTTTGCTTTTGGCCGCCATTTTGAAATATTGCCAATCTTCGTACTTAAATGATTTCCTCCTACAGACGTAACACCACCGACTTCACAGTCACTCAGCATCATCGTCTGACCTTGACGATGAAAACTTACGGAAATCTTTATCCTACGTCATACCTGCTGGCCGCGGTGGAGCGGTCAATTCAAATCCTTCGCCGTAAAGCATCGAGTCCTCGTAACTTCTTCATACAATGTCCTATTTTGGCCAAATTTCTCAGGAATGCAGAAGGAGTCGCCCTGATGAGACCTGTGTAGTCATGGGGCGTGGCCGTGACGCGTGGGCTCTGTAGCGCCACCTATTGTGATGCCCCGCCTCCTACTTTTAACATAGAAGGACCAAAATTGGTACGCATATTCTTCATGAACAGACGCACAAAAAACCCATTTGGATGTATACTCTCAGTCCAACAGGAAGTCAGCTATTTTGAAATTTGGCGGCGTTTTTGACAAATTCATGCCTGCTTTGAAAATTATTTTGTCCTAGAGCTTAAACGACACAGTCTTCAAATTAACTCAGTAATTTTCTTCATGCCTCGAAGAACAAACGTTATGGAAATCGTTCAGCTGCGCCAAACTTTAGTGGGCGGTGCGGTGGAAACCATTTTGTCCTCACGCCGTCAAGCATCGAGGCTGTATAACTTCAACATACAATTTCCTATTCGCACCAAACTGCTCGCAACTGTAGAGGCTGTCTGCCCGAACAAATCTCAGCATCAATACTTAGTCTGCCATTTTGCTTTTGGCCGCCATTTTGAATTATGCTGATCTTCGTACTTAAATTATCTCCTCCAACAGATGTAACACCACCGACTTCAAAGTCTCTCAGTAGCATCCTCTTACCTTGAAGATGAAAAGCTACGGAAATCTTTATCCTACGTCATACCTGCTGGCAGTTGCGGAGCCCGGCATAACAGTCCTTCGTCATGAAGCATCAAGTCCTGATAACTCCTTCATACTATTTCCTAGCTCGGCCAAATCTAGAGGGAATCTAGAGGGAGTCGCCATGAATAGATCTGTGCATCAATACTGTGTCATATCCATAGCGCCACCCACTTTACACCCACTGGAAACATGAAGTAAGGTTTATCTCAGTCAATTTTGGCGCCCTACATGCATGTACATGAATGAAAGTTGGCACGCATGTGTGTTATGACAAGACGCACAAATGACTCATTTACACCCACACTCTCAGTCCAACAGGAAGTGGTCAATTTTGATTAGAAGCACATGAATTTATGGTGTACGTGATGCAAGTCGCCACTAGATGGCATTGTTTTCTCTCAAGGCACATGTATCCTGTCTGAATAACCTCTGAATAGTTCCATTCCATTGCAGGAAGTCAGCCTCATATTTATCAGATTTTATTGAAACTGCAAAATTTGGCTGCACGCTACTTTATGGAATATAAAATGGCAAACAAAGCAGAACTTAGATGAAAAGCTTGACACTGATAGACAGCCATAAATACATTTTTGAAAGAAGGCAAGTGAAGCATTATTCTACACTCATTTATGTGCAGTGATGACAGTAGATAGTCAGATGTACATGGCATTTGCAGGTAGTTTTGTGTAAATTGCACATTACAACAGGGCATCTTTGAAGGGTAATGGCTTGAGCCACATAATGGATAAGGCAGTGGTAGTAAGCCACAGCACACAATTTTCAAATAAGCCAATTTGCTAAGAATGCCATTTGCGTGTTGTGTCTGCCCTGTCAATGTTGCACTAAATAAGATGTGTGTAGTTGTGATTCTGCCCAACTTTTCCGCGATGAACGAAGTGGCTTCCCCTGCGATATGAAACGACTGAGTGAGTTCTTTGGTTAAACACAGCTACTGCAGGACGCTCGTCAAACCTGGTCACTTGACCGCTCTCCCTTTCCAAAAGGAAGAATCACATCTGGCTGCACTCCACTACCTATCTAAATCTGTGGCATTCCACTTCCATCCTCCCCTATGATGCGCTGCCTTCCTGCCTTCACAGTGACAACAGAAGGCAGTGTCTTAGCTGCACCTGTAGTCGGGTGGTTAGAGTGCATGCCACATACGCAGTGGACCCGGGTTCGAATTTAGTGCTGAGGAAGTTTACTGCAAGCCACAACCCCCCCTTCTCTGTCCCACTTCCAATCTATTCCCTGCAAAAACACAGGTGTCCATGCCTGAATTCCAGACAGAGGCAAAGAGAAGGCCGTAACACTTCACAGAACATAACAGTGCAGAATCGATTGTCAAAACGTTCCTGATTACTAAGTGTTTTAGAAATAATTCACCTGCAGTCCATTTGGATGTCTGTGGATTGCAGGAAGTTGTTCTGACTTCACCTGAAAGCGCTTAATACTGGCAAGGGCAACCCATTGGTTACAAACACACTTTGGGAGAAGAGACTGATATTCATCCTCCGCGTGCACTGTCCCAAACGCAGGCGGTTGCCGCCTCCGTGAACAACGATCAAGCAATGTGGCTTCACCTGCGGCGCATTTGGACGGCAGCGTGCCCCAACGTGCGCGCGGACTGCGAGGGCCCGTTAATCACTGCTTGCAGTTTTAATTATTATTATTTTTTGTTGTCTGCCGCTTGAGCTCAAATTCCCGTGAGCTGGAATGGGCCAGAAACTTGAAACTTGGCCCAATGATTGGAAATGATGTGCATCAACTTTTGTTAAAATATGAGCCCAGTCTGCCAGATGGTGGCGCTGTAACGAAGGCCTGAAAATGCGTTTTTGGGAAAGCCACGCCCCTCACACCGTACGTCTAATTGACTTGAAATTTGACACACAAGTCCAGCTCCATGTGCTCTACAAAAAAGCCTCTTGGACCATGAAGCTCCGCCTACTTAGATTTTTTGCTAATTAGCATAATGTGAAAAACAGTAAAATGAATAGAACTTTTGAAAGATTGACTCTATCAACACCAAATTTGGTATATGGCTTCGGGGGATGGACAGACATATTTCTACTATAAATGAGCCAGATTCGTCAAAAAGCATGGCCGCCACGGACCAATGTATTGTCGCAATGGGCGGGGCTTAGACATGATTGGCCATAACTCCCACGCCCTTTGCCCTATCATCACAAAACTTGGTGGGTAGGTTCACAACTGTACTGGGAATCTGCCTACCAAAGCATGTTGAGCTCAACCTATAGGGGGCGCTATAAATGCTACACATGCGTATCTCAAAGACCATTGGATGAAATTCCACCAAATTTGGTATGCATGCTCTAGGGGCGAGTATTAATTAACATCTGGAGTGCCATGTTGATTGGTGAAAGTGGGCGTGGCCTGTTCGTCATTAACCATCATTGTTTGCGTTTTATTCATTTATAGCAAGCTGGAAGTACCCAGAGACACGAAACTTGGTACGTTGCATATAAATGATGTCCAAATGCTGCTCCAAAAATGTCATCCCGATCCGTCAGATGGGGGCGCTATAACACAGGGTGTGAACTTCAAAAGGCTCTCCCTGCCAAGCCATAAGTGCTATTGACTTGAAATTTTTCAAACATGTCCTCCTGATAGTCCTCTACAAAAAAGCCTATTGCACCAAGAAAGCCGCTATTACAGATTTTTTGCTAATTTGCATGATGTTAAAAACAGTAAAATGAATAGAACTTTTGAAAGATTGACTCTATCAACACCGAATTTGGTATATGGCTTTGGGGAATGAAAAGACATGTTTCTACTATAAATGAGCCGGATTGGTCAAAAAACATGGCGGCTACGGACCAATGTATTGTCGCAATGGGCGGGGCTTAGAAATGATTGGCCATAACTCCCACACCCTTTGCACTATCATCACAAAACTTGGTGTGCAGGTTCACAACAGGACTAGTAATCTGTCTACCAAAGCATGTTGAGCTCAGCCTATAGGGGGCGCTATAAATGCCATTAGCATGTAGCTGAAAACCCAATTTGAAGAAATCTGGGGCTTGTCATGCCTGTGTGTTGCACAGATCTTTGAGGGACACGGCGGCCGATGTCATCGACTGCGGGGGATGAGGGTCAGGGTGGCCGGTTTGGGGCAAAAGAGGTTAGAACCCGCGGATTGCCGCTTGCGGCTATATTTATTATTATTTTTTGTTGTCTGCCGCTTGAGCTCAAATTCCCGTGAGCTGGAATGGGCCAGAAACTTGAAACTTGGCCCAATGATTGGAAATGATGTGCATCAACTTTTATTAAACGTGAGCCCCGTCAGCCAGATGCTGGCGCTATAATTAAGGATTTAAAATGCGTTTTTGGGAAGGCCACGCCCCTCACACAGTAAGTCGTATTGACTTGAAATTTGACACACAAGTCCAGCTCCATGTGCTCTACAAAAAAGCCAATCAGACCATGAAGCTCCGCCCACTTAGATTTTTTGCTAATTAGCATAATGTGAAAAACAGTTAAATGAATAGAACTTTTGAAAGATTGACTCTATCAACACCAAATTTGGTATATGCGTTCGGGGGTGACAAGACACATTTCTACTATAAATGAGCTAGATTAGTCAAAAAACATGGCCGCCACGGACCAATGTATTGTCGCAATGGGCGGGGCTTAGACATGATTGGCCATAACTCCCACGCCCTTTGCCCTATCATCACAAAACTTGGTGGGTAGGTTCAGAACTGTACTGGGAATCAGCCTGCCAAAGCATGTTGAGCGCAACCTTTAGGGGGCGCTATAAATGCAACATATGCGTATCTCAAAGACCATTGGACAGAATTTCACCCAATTTGGCATGCATACTCTAGGGGCGAGTATTAACAAATATCCTGAGTACCATGTTGATTGGTGAAAGTGGGCGTGGCCTATTCGTCATTAACCATCATTGTTTGCGTTTTATTCATTTATGGCAAGCTGGAAGGACCCAGAGACACGAAACTTGGTACGCTGAGTATAATTGACGTCCACATGCTGCTCCGAAAATTTCATCACGATCCGTCAGATGGGGGCGCTACAACATAGGGTGTGAACTTCGAAAGGCTCTCCCCGCCAAGCCATAAGTGCTATTGACATTAAATTTTTCAAACATGTCCTCCTGATAGTCCACTACAAAAAGTCTATTGCACCAAGAAAACCACGATAACAGATTTTTTGCTAATTAGCATAATGTGAAAAACAGTAAAATGAATAGAACTTTTGAAATATTGACTCTATCAACACCAAATTTGGTATATGGCTTCGGGGGGTGACAAGACACATTTCTACTATAAATGAGCTAGATTAGTCAAAAAAACATGGCCGCCACGGACCAATGTATTGTCGCAATGGGCGGGGCTTAGGAATTATTGGCCATAATTCCCACACCCTTTGCACTATCATCACAAAACTTGGTGGGTGCACAGATCTTTGAGGGACACGGCGGCCGATGTCATCGACTGCAGGGGATGAGGGTCAGGGTGGCCGGTTTGGGGCAAAAGAGGTTAGAACCCGCGGATTGCCGATTGCGGCTATATTTATTTTTGTTATAGTGAATAATAATCTGTAAATAGTTATTTATGCTGTAATTTTGTAAATAGTTGTAAATGTTAAGACCTTAATAATAAAAGAAAACTTTCAATCCCTTGTTGTCCCTGAAAAGTAGCACTTGACAGCACTTTGCTGTTGTAAATTGTACTTAAGCTGTAAATACTGAATGGAATAGACACAGTGTAACAATACAACAATATTTTATTTCATGAATTATATAAAATGAACAATTATGAACAAATAATATAAAAAGAACCCATACATTAACTAAATCACAACAGCTATAATGTAAGGATTGTTGTCTGGAGCAGAGAAGAGCCTCTCCATCCTCTCTGCAGCCTCATGTCCTCCATCATCCTCCTCGAAGCAAGAGAAAGGTCCAATAAAACACAAACACTTCGACTGTTATGGAGAGTCCAGCTCACACACTCAAGGCACGTCGTCCGAATATAGTTCACAGTCCGTTAGTGATAAAACACGACACTGACGGACACACACAGTCCACTGTTAGCTGCTTACGCCATTAACTCTCTGCTCCTTCTTCCTCGTCACTGACGCTCCGGTCAACCCGGAAGTGTAAAAACTCTTAGAGGTCATGAACTCTCACACGAAATAAGAATTACTTTAACTTCTTTTAAACATTCAGAACCCATGAAATTATATTTTAATGTCACACATTTTAAACAGAAATTATTTATATATTTCAATATCTTATTTATCTCATATGTCATGCACATTTTAACTTAACAACTGGTGCTTTATCTTTAACTTGGTCTCAGGAGAGAGAAAAAAAGGAATAAATAATCTTTTTACATAACATTGGCCATTGCTAATGACATACACAGTAATTAATCTAGCATATTTTAATTAAACAAATCAATTCAAGCTAAAATGTAAGAGTCTATAATTAGGCTATACTGAGCCTCATCTATTTATACCAGAGATTTTCTTAAAATGAAGTTAATACCTTTTAGGAAAATGTCACCTGGGGAAAAACTCCCCCTGCTACCCTGATTTGCATTTGTATAGCTCCCAGCATTTTCATTTACATGTTAAAGCCTCCCCTAGAATCAGGGGGAGGGGGGTCATGGGGGGACAACTGCCAAGCAAGACCCACGTCAGTTTCCGACAATTTACATCAGTTTTCAGTGTTGCCTGCAAATTGCCGTGAATTGTCGCAAACCTGAAATTCCACGACAATCTACAGTGCCGCACACTGACGAAAATCCCACTTTTCATGCAGTGTTGGTCCGTGGCGGCCATGTTTTTTGACCAATCCGGCTCATTTATAGTAGAAACATGTCTTTTCATCCCCCAAAGCCATATACCAAATTCGGTGTTGATAGAGTCAATCTTTCAAAAGTTCTATTCATTTTGCTGTTTTTAACATCATGCAAATTAGCAAAAAATCTGTAATAGCGGCTTTCTTGGTGCAATAGGCTTTTTGTAGAGGACTATCAGGAGGACATGTTTGAAAAATTTCAAGTCAATAGCACTTATGGCTTGGCAGGGAGAGCCTTTCGAAGTTCACACCCTATGTTATAGCGCCCCCATCTGACGGATCGGGATGAAATTTTTGGAGCAGCATTTGGACATCATTTATATGCAACGTACCAAGTTTCGTGTCTCTGGGTCCTTCCAGCTCGCCATAAATGAATAAAACGCAAACAATGATGGTTAATGACGAATAGGCCACGCCCACTTTCACCAATCAACATGGTACTCGGGATATTTGTTAATACTCGCCCCTAGAGTATGCATAACAAATTGGGTGAAATTCCGTCCAATGGTCTTTGAGATACGCATATGTTGCATTTATAGCGCCCCCTATAGGTTGCGCTCAACATGCTTTGGCAGGCAGATTCCCAGTACAGTTCTGAACCTACCCACCAAGTTTTGTGATGATAGGGCAAAGGGCGTGGGAGTTATGGCCAATCATGTCTAAGCCCCGCCCATTGCGACAATACATTGGTCCGTGGCGGCCATGTTTTTTGACCAATCTGGCTCATTTATAGTAGAAATGTGGCTGGTCTTCCCTCAAAGCCATATACCAAATTTGGTGTTGATAGAGTCAATCTTTCAAAAGTTCTATTCATTTAACTGTTTTTCACATTATGCTAATTAGCAAAAAATCTAAGTGGGCGGAGCTTCATGGTCTGATTGGCTTTTTTGTAGAGCACATGGAGCTGGACTTGTGTGTCAAATTTCAAGTCAATACAACTTACTGTGTGAGGGGCGTGGCCTTCCCAAAAACGCATTTTAAATCCTTAATTATAGCGCCACCATCTGGCTGATGGGGCTCACATTTTAATAAAAGTTGATGCACATCATTTCCAATCATTGGGCCAAGTTTCAAGTTTCTGGCCCATTCCAGCTCACGGGAATTTGAGCTCAAGCGGCAGACAACAAAAAATAATAAATATAGCCGCAAGCGGCAATCCGCGGGTTCTAACCTCTTTTGCCCCAAACCGGCCACCCTGACCCTCATCCCCCGCAGTCGATGACATCAGCCACCGTGTTCCTCAAAGATCTGTGCAACACACAGGCATGATAAGCCCCAGATTTCTTCAAATTGGGTTTTCGGCTACATGCTAATGGCATTTATAGCGCCCCCTATAGGCTGAGCTCAACATGCTCTGTTAGGCAGATTCCCAGTCCTGTTTCGAACCTACGCATCAAGTTTTGTGATGATAGGACAAAGGGTGTGGGAATTATGGCCAATAATTCCTAAGCCCCGCCTATTTCGACAATACATTGGTCCGTGGCAGCCATGTTTTTTGACCAATCTGGTTCATTTATAGTAGAAATATGTTTTTTCATTCCCCGAAGCCGTAAAACAAATTTGGTGTTGATAGAGTCAATCTTTCAAAAGTTCTATTCATTTTACTGTTTTTAACATCATGCAAATTAGCAAAAAATCTGTAATAGCGGCTTTCTTAGTGCAATAGGCTTTTTTGTAGAGGACTGTCAGGAGGACATGTTTGAAAAATGTCAAGTCAATAGCACTTATGGCTTGGTGGGGAGAGCCTTTCGAAGTTCACACCGTATGTCATAGCGCCCCCATCTGACGGATCGGGGTGAAATTTTTGGAGCAGCATGTGGGCGTCATTTATACTCAACGTACCAAGTTTCGTGTCTCTGGGTACTTCCAGCTTGCTATAAATGAATAAAATGCAGACAATGATGGTGAATGACGAATAGGCCACGCCCACTTTCACCAATCAACATGGCACTCAAGATATTAGTTAATACTTGCCCCTAGAACATGCTTGCCAAATTTGGTGGAATTCCATCCAATGGTCTTTGAGATACACATGTGTAGCATTTATAGCGCCCCCTATAGGTTGAGCTCAACATGCTTTGGTAGGCAGATTCCCAGTACAGTTCTGAACCTACCCACCAAGTTTTGTGATGATAGGGCAAAGGGCGTGGGAGTTATGGCCAATTATGTCTAAGCCCCGCCCATTGCGACAATACATTGGTTCGTGGCGGCCATGCTTTTTGACGAATCTGGCTCATTTATAGTAGAAATATGTCTGTCCATCCCCCGAAGCCATATACCAAATTTGGTGTTGATAGAGTCAATCTTTCAAAAGTTCTATTCATTTTACTGTTTTTCACATTATGCTAATTAGCAAAAAATCTAAGTGGGCGGAGCTTCATGGTCCGATTGGCTTTTTTGTAGAGCACATGGAGCTGGACTTGTGTGTCAAATTTCAAGTCAATACGACTTACGGTGTGAGGGGCGTGGCCATCCCAAAAACGCATTTTAAATCCTTAATTATAGCGCCACCATCTGGCTTACGGGGCTCATATTTTAATAAAAGTTGATGCACATAATTTCCAATCATTGGGCCAAGTTTCAAGTTTCTGGCCCATTCCAGCTGACGGGAATTTGAGCTCAAGCGGCAGACAACAAATAAAAAATATAGCCGCAAGCGGCAATCCGCGGGTTCTAACCCCTTTCGCCCCAAACCGGCCACCCTGACCCTCATTCCCCGCAGTCGATGACATCGGCCACCGTGTTCCTCAAAGCTCTGTGCAACACACAGCCATGATAAGCCCCAGATTTCTCCAAATTGGGTTTTCAGCTACATGCTAATGGCATTTATAGCGCCCCCTATGGGCTGAGCTCAACATGCTTTGGTAGACAGATTACTAGTCCTGTTGTGAACCTTCCCACCAAGTTTTGTGATGATAGTGCCAAGGGTGTGGGAATTATTATTATAAAACGCATGGCCAATAATTCCTAAGCCCCACCCATTGCGACAATACATTGGTCCGTGGCGGCCATGTTTTTTGACCAATCTGGCTCATTTATAGTAGAAACATGTCTTTTCATTCCCCAAAGCCATATACCAAATTCGGTGTTGATAGAGTCAGTCTTTCAAAAGTTCTATTCATTTTGCTGTTTTTAACATCATGCAAATTAGCAAAAAATCTGTAATAGCGGCTTTCTTGGTGCAATAGGCTTTTTTGTAGAGGACTATCAGGAGGACATGTTTGAAAAATTTCAAGTCAATAGCACTTATGGCTTGGCAGGGAGAGCCTTTCGAAGTTCACACTCTATGTTATAGCGCCCCCATCAGACGGATCGGGATGAAATTTTTGGAGCAGCATTTGGACGTCATTTATATGCAATGTACCAAGTTTCGTGTCTCTGGGTCCTTCCAGCTCGCCATAAATGAATAAAACGCAAACAATGATGGTTAATGACGAATAGGCCACGCCCACTTTCACCAATCAACATGGTACTCAGGATATTTGTTAATACTCGCCCCTAGAGTATGCATACCAAATTGGGTGAAATTCCGTCCAATGGTCTTTGAGATACGCATATGTTGCATTTATAGCGCCCCCTATAGGTTGCGCTCAACATGCTTTGGCAGGCAGATTCCCAGTACAGTTGTGAACCTACCCACCAAGTTTTGTGATGATAGGGCAAAGGGTGTGGGAGTTATGGCAAATTATGTCTAAGCCCCGCCCATTGCGACAATACATTGGTCCGTGGCGGCCATGTTTTTTGACTAATCTGGCTCATTTATAGTAGAAATGTGTCTTGTCGTCCCCCGAAGCCATATACCAAATTTGGTGTTGATAGAGTCAATCTTTCAAAAGTTCTATTCATTTTACTGTTTTTCACATTACGCTAATTAGCAAAAAATCTAAGTAGGCGGAGCTTCATGGTCCAAGAGGCTTTTTTGTAGAGCACATGGAGCTGGACTTGTGTGTCAAATTTCAAGTCAATTAGACGTACGGTGTGAGGGGCGTGGCCTTTCCAAAAACGTATTTTCAAGCCTTCGTTACAGCGCCACCATCTGGCTGACTGGGCTCATATTTTAATAAAAGTTTATGCACATCATTTCAAATCATTGGGCCAAGTTTCAAGTTTCTGGCCCATTCCAGCTCACGGGAATTTGAGCTCAAGCGGCAGACAACAAAAAATAATAATAATAATAAACCGGCACAATCTTAGAAGGGTTCTACCCCTTCGGGGTTAGAACCCTAATAATAAACCGGCACAATCTTAGAATTAATCTTAATTATTAAAAGCAATATTGCAACAGTTGCAGATGATGGACAGTAACAGGCTGAGCAGGAGTCCCGGCAGTGCTGCTGGGCAGTGTTGGGTATAGTTACTTTGGAAAGTAGTTAATTAGGTTACAACGTTACCATCAATTAAAAGTAATCAGTTACGTTACAGCATTACCTATGAATAAAAGTAACGCGTTAGAGTACTCATGCGTTACCAAAAATTAAAAGCCGTTTGCAGCGCCTCGCACATGCTGCAACTTAACTGACACACACAGCCTCCTTTAAATGCACCGAGAAGTCGTGACAATGATGAATAACGTCAGTCATCCAACGAAATTAACTCTGCAGGATAACAATAACAGGAAAGACAGTCAGCAATATGCCACATAGCGTTTTATTAATTCATTTTTTTGTTTTTTTGAGGTCGACAGAAGCTTTTCACCAACGCAGAGTGTGCATGTTACCGTTATGTTGTTCTTGTCCTTTTCGCTGGTGAATTGAAAATAATGTGCGTACCTCCACGATGCAAAAGCTGTCCTCTCTGCCATCTTGCGGGGGTCCGAAAACACGCACACACGCACACACACATGCACGCACGCACACACACACACACACACACAGGTAACGTAGGTCAGCAGCAGGGCACAGACGCATCACAGCGCTGCGCCTCCGCTGACACATCCGCAGGTGGCACAGTACTCTCTGACAAAAAGCAGGCTGCAGTCGGGATTTTCCTTTCCTTATCCAGAGAAATTCTTGAAATAACGGATAACTTTTTTTAAAAAATAACGAAGTTACTGATTGCTTGACGCACGAAACTAACGCGTTACGTTACACGTTACACGAAAAAAGTAATTAGAGTACTCTAACGCGTTACTTTGTAACGTGTTACCCACAACACTGCTGCTGGGCTGGATGGTGTCAGTGGGACATCATCTGGGTCGGTACTCAGGGTGTTTGGGGCAGCGGCGCCGGATTCATTTTAGAGGTGAGGGGGCCGGGGGGGGCTCAGAGCGAGGACTTACTCAAAACACATCCATTATTATTACAAGCCTGTACCCTAAATGCCTTATGTCAGCACATATAAGCACATATCACATCCAACCTCCACACACACACGCATCAAATCGAAATCAAAACCAAAACATGCCACTACAAGGAACCAAGTCCGCATTAACACGCGCAAAATAACCTCGGAAATACTATAACACGCATCAAAAGTGCCGGTCAGAAAGAGCTGCAAACAGAATAAAACCAGTGATTTTTTTTTTTTTTTTTTTTTTGGACTAGCTCGTTTCCAGCTTTTTCGATTATTATTAGCCTATTTTCTAAACTTGTATCATTAAGTGTTAAAATAAAATGTTTCATCATCAAATCATTAATTTTCGTGTTCTGAGTTTTCTCTATTAAAATCTTGTGTAAATGCATAATTACGGTTTACTATGTGCGATGATATGAATATTGATAAATGTATAATTAAACTTGTTAAAATGTACATTTTGGTGTTATTTTGTTTTTTGAAAAAGTATCATGACACAATGAATGAATGCAGTCATCACTCAGTTGGCTATTTGCATGAGAGAATATAGAGTTTAAATCTAGCGGTCAGAATGACCGTTTACGGCCATTCTAGTAGTGTTGAACTCCGGCCCTTCTAGTGTTAAACAGATTTATTTCTTTGCATGAGCAAATACTTCTTGTTAATGAGGATCATCTCTCTCACCGCTGTCCGCGGTGCTGAACCAAAGAAGCCCTGACGCGTCACTACCTGCCAAGTCTAACATAATAGTTACTACATTTGTGGGAAATCGCATGTTACGTTTGTACAAGGCAGCGGATATTACATTTGTGGAAACTGTATTACATTTGTGGGTTTAGTACATTGAATGCTGCAGATTTTTTATTACCTTTGTGGTTTATTACGTTTGAGGACATTATTACATTGGCGAGCATTACATGCTGCCTACAGAGATCCAGTCCTCAGCAACATCATATACAACACAGTGCTAACAATTAATAATACAGTTTATACAGATTAGCCCTTACCGCTTGGTGCAAACTCTGTCTCAAACTGTTTAAATGGATTCCGCATCTGTGTCTTGTGTCAGTTCTGTAATGTGTAAAAATACATTGTCCGTCTCCTTTCCCTCTCCCGTCACATAGTGAGGTATGAGGTATTCTCTCCACTGTTGGCCGGTCCAGGTAGCCGGGAGAGAGAGGCAGGTGGAGTCACCGTCATCAGCGGCCTCTGAGCTATCTTTAACTCCATCTCCAGCCTCTGTCGGCTCGTCCTGAATCATGGTCACCCCGGGCCGGCTGTTGGCTGGCTTTCACCGGCAGCAGTCCCCGCAGGTGCAGCGGTGGTGTCGGTCCTCAAGCTAGCACCTGCCGAAGAACTCGCCTCTTGCTGCTCCTCAGAGTCATTCGTCTTCGATTTCTTTGTAAATCCGAAACTTGCGAGTAAAACATGCAACTGCAAAACATGGCAGTAAAGACGATTCATCGCCAAAATTGAGCGGGTCCAGCATCTCCAGCACGGTCTCTTTTTTTGTTTTGTTTCCAATGTCTGATTTAAAGTGACATTGAAGAGAGAGAGAGATACGCCTGTCAGTCACAGCCTGTCAGTACAGTCGGGTCCTGGCCTAATGACATATGGTAATGTGGAACCGGGCGTCGGGGCAGGGCCGTAAAGTGGGGGGGCCAATGGCCCCCTGGCCCCCCCTGTTCCGGCGCACCTGGTTTGGGGGTCCAGTCTCCTCTGTCCACCACATCGTCCATCAACTGGGTCTGCAGTTCTGACTCAGATGGCTGCCATGTCACTAAGAATGTTTTAGGAAAGAGGCAAGAATTATAATTTCATACTCTAATTATAATAATCATAATCATAATAAATAACAAATAACAAACACTATCTACCAAACATTTTAAATACAAAGCCTTTAAAATCATAATAAAACCATATGTGGCGATCAGCAGTTTATATGTCAGCATTAACGTAATGTATCGGTATGTTAATGACCCCAAACTGTTAGCTAGCTAATAATGATAATATTGATAACAATACTGTGGGTTCAATAACACGTTTACCTCTCCACGGTCCTCTCAGCCGGAGATAAACCAGAGCCGCTTCTCCTCTTCCTCCACAAGCAGGAGGATTAAAAAGGAAATCAGGGATTCCTGAAGCTCAAACAGATCTGACAGTCAAACTTCTTGTCACTTTCGGACCTGGGCTGCATAAATAGTGACGTACGAGTAGGGGCGGGATCATCTGGTGACGCAACCAGGAAATGCTGCGAAGGATAGACTGTCCCATTTCACAACAGGCTGACGCTGCCTGCAGGTCTCTCTGAAGGACCCTGCATTTGCTGGCGGCGAAGGATGGGTCCTTGAAGGATGCTGCCTCTGAATTGAGACACAGCCACAGCCATATGCTCCCATCCAGGTTCATCGTGGACACATTTTAACCAGCATGCATCACGATTTAGGCGTGATCTTGAACTCGCCTTATAAGTCTCGGTCAAACTCTTCTCTGAATGTGATTGGTCAAGTTTGGGAGGCGTTCTTCGTATTCGCTCTCGATTGGCTTAAAGTGCACACTGCTGCCATCACGGTTGAGCGTCCCTTCAGCGTGTTTCACAAGGAGGTTTTACAGTTGTGCACAGTGAAAATGGCGAGCTGGTGTGTACGAGCAGTGAGACAGAGCTACTCTCTTGTAGCTTTGCCTGCGCTTACAAGGTAATAGACATAATTATGAATCACGGTCTTTTCGAAATCAAATTTGGCGGTTAAAGCAATGTTAGGCTTGGTTAGGCTTGGTTTGGCAGTAAGAGGAGTTGGGAACGATGGTAGTAGCAAGCTAGCAACGTTAGCTTTCATAACCGACCGTGGTCTTTAATGTTGACCTTTATGCGAGTAATAGTTTCAGATATAAATTGACTATTGAGACATGTTTGTGTGTTGGAGGTGATCTGTCTCAAACTGTTCAGCCACATCGGCGAATTAGTGCCATTGTTAACATGTCATTACTAGAAACAGGATGATGACAGAACATGAAATATCCTAAATGGTAACGTACGTTAGAGGAGGGGGCTGTAGTTTAGTTCGCTAAGCTAACTTTCGGGCTGCTATGTGGAGTTTGACTAAGGATATGTGTCTTTCTTATTAAATGTTATTTTTTTTTATGAGCTGAAGTTCGTTGTATAAGGCGTTGTCTTCCGTTAATGTGACCAATCTTTCTTGACTCAAGAGAATGCCAAACCAAACTTCATTCATAAATCCGCTAATTTTAGCTTGGTTTATTTTATAGTCATTGAGTCTGCTCTCGTTTTGCCTAAACCTTCATGCATGAATAAATAAATGATTTGTGAATGGAGTTTTGCGTCATGTATCCTCACTACTATATTGGCTATGAGAAGATGAAATAGTTATTTTACAACTTCTAATGATTCTATCAAGTAAAAGTGGAAGTTAATCATCGAATGACTTAAAGGGTAGTTGTTTAACAAGCTTAGTAAGTGCTGCTGGTAGTTTTACAGTTGGCAGTTGTGTAAATTAAGCTGTCTGATACTATCAGTTTGCAGGTCTGGACCAAGAACCAGAATACCCCTACTTGTGGGGAATAAGTAAAATAACGTACTGTAGTTGGATATGGGTTTAAAAACACACATATGTGTTCAGTTGGGTTGAGATACGGTGAATATTCATATTTGAGAGACAGGAACCACATAATTTTGACAATTTCTGACAACACTCACACAATTGATCAGCTATCAAAATGGCAGAATTCCTTTAGTCAGCCAACTGTTCAATTAATTGACTATTCATTTTCATTCTAGGAAGTATGTGGTCAAGTGGTTTAGGGTGTCAGAACATAATTAAGACAGGCAAGTGAGCAGGCAGCCACCAGCATTTACACATGACTGATTGTGTGCTTTTTGTCTATCCCACAGAGCATCTCCGCGATTGTTATGTACTGCCACCCAGCAGAAGAATGGCCACAGGTCACAGGAGGAGGCTGAAAAGCCAGAGCAGAGTGCAGCAGAGAAAGGCCTGATGGAGGAGAAGAGCCAGCTGGAGGAGCAGCTCAAGGAGATGACAGTAAGAGTGCAGAGGGAGACACTTACAGTTTAGTAGAGTTGAGCAGGCAGACAGAACCATTGCCTGGTGTCAACACGGAGTTTTTTATTTTGAAAAGTAACCAGATGTTATATTGTTGTTTAGCTGTGTGACTTGCTGTCTGCTCGGTGCTAAATTCAGCTAAATTGCTGCGTCCGGACTGCCGGAGCCCTCCGGAGCAGATGCGCAGCAGACCTGGTGGAAGTTAAAGTGAAACTCGATTAACCGATTGAATATGAGTCAGACCTTCGTGTAAATGCATAATTACGACGAAAGAGGCACTTTTAAGATTTACCATAGTTTTGTTTTCGGGGCAAGCTAATTTTCAATGGAGTGCAGGGGCACTCTTATGCTAGCATCAAAATCGCTATTTTTACAGTGTGTGTCGATCCCCGAGTGCGACCTGACAGGCAGGAGAGTAATGGTGGACCGCTCCTCAAGCCTGCCTGTTAGGTTGCACTCGGGGATCAACACTTTTTGTCTGCCATGACGGTGACGTGCCGGAGATCCAACTCCTACGGTGAGTAGTTCAAAAACCTCCTTTTTAAATTAGCTTGCCAGAAAACAAAACTACAGTAAATCTTAAAAGTGCCTTCGTTGTAGTCGTTGTAATTATGCATTTACACAAAGGTTTGACTCATATTCAATCACAAATAAAGCCTCGGTTGCTTTTTGGCGAGAGTTTCACTTTAAAGCTAGGGTGTACAATCCTGGAGAGCTAGCAAGAGAGCTAGCAAGATTTAAAATAGGCACCTCCTCCCCATCCTGTCAGTGCTCCGTCCAAAGCCACGCCCCCACAAACTTGAACGACTCAGCAGGGAGAAGGAGATGCCGGAGCACGACGCAGCAATTCAGCTGAATTTAGCACGGAGCAGACAGGAAGGCAAGCGCCGAAATAACAAACTACATCCGGTTACTTTTCAAAATAAAACACTCCGTGTTGACACCAACACACATCGTGAGGCCAGCTGTCTACCGTACTGCGCCGTGGCGGACTCAAACCGCAACCGGTGGGGATTGCTGGAAGGCGGAGCAAAACCGGATCGGAGCCACAACGCAGCGAACCCCTATCCAGTGGAAATTGGGCCGACTCATTAGTCATTCTCATGGCTAACGTTAGCATTGGGCTAATACGAGCTACAAACGTAGCCAAGTTGGCAAACTTTGCATATTTCATGAAAATAACAAATCCCCCTGAAACAAAACAAATAATTACCTGGCCAACAGAAAGAGAGCAACCTCTGCATCACTTTTCAAGCCCTTCACATGCCCCAGTTGTCTCCACCGCTCAAACGCCGCACCGATGTTCACTCGGTCCGACTTCTTTCTTTATCCAGAGCCTTTTTCATCGCAGCCTTTTCTGCCTCAGGCTTTCTTTTCCTTGCCTTTTTAGCGGGTGAGCTGTTACAAGTAAGGCTGGCTGCGTTGTCTCTGCCATTGTAACCAAATTAATGTCTTCTCCTGCAACTCCGTATTTCTGCAGAGGAGTGTGCTGAATATTTCGGGCATCAGTGAAACGTAATGTGTGCACGCGCGGAGGAGGGAGGGACAGAACGAGACATGAAGGCATCTGAACAATCCGTGCATCTGACCAATCTGTGCTATTCGGTCCGGATAGCACGGATTGATCAGCTTTTTCTCAGTCCTGCAGCTGCCACAGAGGTCCGATTATTTTCGTTCCTTTTTCTGAATACATAATGTATTGACTACTCTCAGGATAGCAGGATCATTTCACCAAGTATAACAAAATGTGTTTCTGAACAACATTACAGACCCTAGCTTTAAGACATTATCTAAAGTGAAAAACCAGCTCAGCTCCGCCACGCAGCGAACACGTATCTGGTGGGATTGCGGAGTTCGTTTCGCCATTGTTCGCTGAAAGTGAAACCTTGTCCTTCTGTGCTTGGGTCAACTTTCGCACCCTCCCCCTTCACACATTAGCCACTTACAGTGCCATTCCCTGCCCATCTAACACACATTGGCCTGCCACCTGTCATTCCAGTTCTTTGATTCGCTTTGGTTCCCCTTCACTACCGGTGTTAAAAAAAAATTTAAAAAACACAGGCAAATTCACTGGTCACGATTTTGGTCCAAAATGCGATGACTTGGTCGCAGTCTGGAGCCCTGTAAGTTATAATTGTCTGAACAATTTGATACATGTTAAGCATGTTTTTGTTACCATAACTATCTGTAACTATTAAGCCAGAGTAACAAGCCAAACTGAGACAATGTTTATTTCGGTCAAATAAAAGCTTTGTGTGTAAATGCTTCTACAGGTATCAATGGTAGATTGTCTTTATTAACATTTTGGGTGAATAAGGAACTTGTGAAATGTAGTTCTGTTCTGTGTGTTCCGCAACCTCTCACTGTTTATTTAATCAGAAAACTAAATGTGTACAAATCATAGTAAAGTATAGGATAATATTATAGAAAGTGACTGCATACAACAAATAGTATTATTTGTGAATAGAGTAAGCTTTTACAACAATTTACTTTTCCGAGTTTCAACATTGTGTTCCATTTTTATCAGTGCCATATTTACAAAAGTACTAAACACACGTGGTTACTAATTACGGTAGTAACTGTAGTACTGAAGCCCAGAGCTTCATTATATAATGTTGATGATCTTGTGTTTTTAACCCATGATTCACTGTTGGTACGATCCTTTCAGGAAAAGTACAAGCGGGCCTTAGCAGACACAGAGAACCTCAGGACGAGGAGTCAGAAGATGATAGAAGATGCTAAAATATACGGTAATGACCAGTGTTTTACATTTCAATATGTTCCACATGAGCTTTACTACGGATAAATCCTGCTAAATGTAATCTCTGTGGTCTCAATAAAAATGTCTGCAGTTGCGTGTTCCAACCAAGAGATGCCACTACAGGGCAACTTTAGATGTTTGGCTAAATTGTGTGACTTTAAATAGTTGTTTATCAATTGGTTTAGTTAACTTGTATTTGCACCTTACCTGGAATTGTTTAAAAACAAGCATGTCCCTGATTTTTATAATTTAGCTTATGAGACCTTTTTCCAATTTGAAATTGCATGCATAACATGCTTTCTAATATTGAAGTTTTTCCTTCTACATTTACTGTCAGATAATCATAATGCAAAGTCTGAGATTTAAAAC
This sequence comes from Diplodus puntazzo, assembly GCA_963678695.2. Taxonomy (NCBI): domain Eukaryota; kingdom Metazoa; phylum Chordata; class Actinopteri; order Spariformes; family Sparidae; genus Diplodus; species Diplodus puntazzo. The sequence continues at coordinate 9,236,393 of OZ023170.1, read as the reverse complement.
ATGCTGAACAATGTTCTAACTTCCTTCCATCACCAGGGATCCAGGGCTTCTGTAAGGACCTGCTGGAGGTGGCCGACATCCTGGAGAAGGCCACAGAGAGCGTGCCCAAGGAGGAGGTGACGAACCAAAACCCTCACCTGAAGAACCTGTACGATGGCCTGGTGATGACCGAGGTCCAGATCCAGAAGGTGTTCACAAAGCATGGCCTGGTCAAGCTCAACCCTGACGGCCAGAAGTTCGACCCCTACGAGCACGAGGCTCTCTTCCACGCCCCAGTGGAGGGCAAGGAGCCCGGCAGCGTCGCCATAGTAACCAAAGTGGGCTACAAGCTTCATGGACGCACCCTCAGACCAGCATTAGTGGGTGTAGCCAAAGCCCCCTAGAAATGGTGATGTAGCTGTGACAAAGTGGGATTTGTTTTGGTGGCTAGGCAGTGGATGACTTCAGGTTCAGCAGACCAGTGTAGGCACGCTGACACCCTTTTCCCACAAGGCTGTCCTCACACTTCCCCCACCATAAGGTACCTCAAAGAGACAGGGACCCAACTGAACTGAACTTTGTATCTGGACCTGTTTTCAACAGATACATCACACTTTCTCTGGCACAGGACAGTCTTTACAGTAATATTCCAGTTTGTCGTCAGTCATGTGAGTCAGTTACTGTCTGAGGCTTACCTATCTCCTCACACAACCATCCATCTTAACTGGAAGAGAAGCAGGTGAAACATGATATTTCGCCAAAAGTTCAACAGACAATCATAAACCCCTGGAGTTTCAAGACTCTTTTTGGTGAGCTATAATGCAAAATCCATCCACACATTGAGTAGTGCTGATCCTGAACTGGTATCATTCCGGACTTTTCTTTAAGGCCCCTTGACTCCTCACTTGTATTTTTCTTTCTGAGTTTTAAATTCAGTCTGTGAGAAGAAGCAAGGAACAGGACCTGACAATTTAAAACAAAGATCTGCAATGTTACTTTGTACTGAGGTGGGCTTCCCAGTCTTGATGGCAAAGACATCTTGCTATAGTTCCTCTGATTGTGAACTGTAAACCATTAGAATAATTATATGTATGGACTATTGTCTGAGCTGTCACAGCATCAGAATAAATTGATCAAGTTTGAAAGACATCTTGGTGTAATGTCTGTATTACATACATCTTGAAATAAAATTTTAAAGTTCCCCTGCAGTTAAACTGTAATTCGTCTTGTTCTTACAGTTGAATGTTTTGAGCTTCATTGTGTAGAATTATGAATGTTTGAGACTAGATGTCTTCAAAGTCATTGTAAGTGTAAATTTTCTCTGTACACACTGAACTGATTTTAAGAGGTGGGCCTACAAGCTTGATTTGTTACGCTAATAGTTTGGAAACCAATATTCACATACACATCACATGTTCTTAAGTCCCACTTACGAAGATTTTACGAAGATTGTGCCATTCATGAATTTTTTCTCATCCAGGATTTATTCTTAGGTAAGAACAAATCCTACGAACACTCAGGAGTACTCTTACGCACATTTCAGTGCTGACATGTTGGCATGGTTGTGTTTTCTTCTCTTGTGCAGTTCAATAAAATACAATATTACAGTGATAATTCTGTCATATTTATTTATTCATTTCATATTTTTGGTAATTTACAGAGAATTTTAAATTTTAAAATAAATCAAATGCGCCAATGATTTAACATTAATCAAGTAAAATGGAAACCATGCCATCAATTAGTAACCCCCCCCCCCCACTCTATTTATACGTGGCATTTCTCCAAGGCCCGCAAAACAATGGCATATATATTGCTGCTGCTATGGGCCCTTTTGTGGGCATTAATGGGCGGTAACCTATGCTAATCCTATGTTAATTGGACTCACCTCCTCAATTTACGAGGAGGTGGCATTCGTCAATGTAGGAACACTGCGATCAATTCTGAGGCTTACGAACGCATTGATGAATCTGACGTAGGGTTTTCTTAAGGAACCTCTTAAGAACAACTTCAGAAAGAATCTAAGAAGATTCTTTAGAACATATTTGTGAATGAGGCCAGGTTTAATTTCTCCTTTAGCTTCACACAATTGCAAATGGTTGAAGAGGAAACAGGACTTAGAATTGTATTTGCACTTTTAATACACCTCCGTACATACCTTGTCATGTGCAACAACAAAGTAAAAGGACAACAGAGCAGCTCGATAACAAGATTAGAGACAGCTAAACAGCATGCCATCACCATAACCACCGCTTCAGAAAATGCTTCTTTGTGATCAAAAATCTTTTTTTTATTACAAAAGCTATACAAAAAAAAATAGCATGACACAAAATACTGTACATTTCACAGGTCTTCAATTATAGTTTCTTTTCCAATTTATCTTACAAAATGTACACTTGGTGACATAACCTAAGCCCCCCCCCCCATTACAAAACATATTCATTCACTGGGAAAGAAAAAGATTGCCATATTTGTCTTCCAGACATTTACACCAAAACACACCACTTTGAAACAATGTGGATCACTGTAGGCTACCTAAAGGAACAAACATTCAAACAAAGGAGAACCATCAAATGCAACTGACAGTTTAAGGTTTTTACTATTTGGTTTGTTGGCTGGAAATTAGCATCGCCTTTCTAGAACATTCTGGTTCCCCCTCAGCATCACATGAATTGCCCAGCCTGCTGCTCTATCAGAATCTTCAATAATCCCAATACAACTGATTTATACATTCAACTCTAATCAGAGCAAGTTAGCCATGGGTTAAAATGCAGCAGTAATAGTCTTAAGAAACAGCTCCATGTCCTAGAGGTGACCCACTCTGAATGTTGGATGTACGATAATAAATGTGTCCTTAAATGGTGAATGTTTTTTTTTTTTTTTTTAAGAGGTCAGTGGTTCTTTTAGTTGTGCACAGTTAAGGCCTGGAGTCAAAAAACAAGCTGAAAAGCCTTTAGATGAAGAAGTTCTTATTCTTAAAAGAGAAGACTGGAACACCTAATTATTTTTCATCATCAACAAATCCCCTGCAGTATTAATCCAGCTTGAACTTCCCTTCTCTTTCTGTCGCACTCAGGCCCAGGCCAGATTTTTTGCGATGGATGACGAAAATATATAAAGCTGGTCACTAGTTTTTAACAATTGTTACTAAATAGGAAGAAATGCAGTTTGCATTTGTTGGGGACTATTTTCAACTGCGTAATAATACACATTGAGTGGGTGTTTAGAAACGAGACAATTTATATGGGATTGAGTCCAAATAAACTCCAGTGTGTAGCTCACTGATGTGTTACTAATGTTAATATCATACAATAGAATCAATTCATTGTGGGCTTCTGTCTTTTCATGAGATTTGTTGACAATCAGAAAAATACAGATAAACCTGTTATACTCCACGGATCATAACAGAACCACAACATTCCTCTTTGATATAGTGTGGCCAAAGATATAGATTTTTTGATACATATCAATTCTGAGTACTTCAGGAGGTTTCAATACTTATTTTCAAAAGTATTGGTACACTGATACCAGCTGTACTCTGTCTCTTACTGTCATTTCACAGCCGGAGCAGAAGCTCACAGTACCCACACAGCCCACCCTCTCTTACCCAAAGTGCTGTCTCCTCACCATTCATGTCATTAGTTTGAAATTCGAGTATCGTGACGACACTAGTTCGATGACCACAAAAAAAGGCAAAGCTCCCCTTTTAAGGCAGTGCCTATCACAACAAAGCTACCACCACTTGTCACTTGCATTTCATCCCAAAAAGACCAATATGAGGCAAAGAATATGAATGCCATTGTATTCACATGCTTTCCTTCTCTGTGATTTGAGAGCTTCTGTTCCGGCTGTGAAATGACATTCGATTCAAGGGCTTAATTTACATCTAAATAGCGCAGTAACCACTGCTCAGCTCAGCTGGTAGAAAAAAAAACAGGAAAATGAGTCACTGGTGCTGCTCTCATGGTTCAGCCTCCCAGACAGTAGTGATCTGAAAGCTTCCCAGATGGTGTGACAAACCAGGTGTTACCTGCAGCCTATCATTAGTTTGTGTGCATGTGATATGGTCAACCCCAGTGCTGGTGTTTGGAGTTAGGACTGTGGCATCTAATGAGGTGAGGAGTAACACTAGCCAAATAAAGGATAAAGAGGTGTAATGTCAGCCCATCATGCATACACAAAAACTGACAATTATTTCAAGTACAATTATGGCCTTTCCTTAAACATTCTGCTTCTTTACCTGTACTGAACCGTATAGACACATTTAAATCTGAGCTCAACTTCACTTGGTGCTAAAAAATAAAAACATTTTGGGCCAAATTCAAAGCAGCACCTCAAAAAAGAAGAGTTTCTGTTGACGCATTAAAACACAAAATACAAATGAGATCCCAACCAATACAGGATTTTAAGGCCTATACTTATGTTCTCACATTGGATACTAGAATCATACATAATCTCACTATTTTATAACAATGTTTAAACTGTTTTTCTGTTTACTGTTTTACTTTTCTCTGTGCTGTTCTCGCTGATTTGCTGCGGGGATGACATATTTTTGTAGACGGCATCACCCTGCAAAACAGTGTCAGGGAGTACTTATTTTTGTCGAACATTCGTACATGGGGAGGCAAGCCCTGACAATGATATGTACCAAGCAGGATTTTTTACTCTCTAGCGGACCAACTGTGTTATGAAAACACTGTTTCTTAATTATATCTTTAAAATATTCTTTGGCATTTCTGTACTGACTTGTTACTTACTGGACACGTGTGCCAGTACTGATGTATCAGTGACAGGCTAACATCAGCAGATATATCAGCACGGCTGATTAATCAGTTTAGCTCTACCTCAACCTATATCTGTTTGGACTTACAAATTGCATTCAGGCAGCTAGTGCTCAGTCCAGGGAAAGCTAGATGATGGTCAAACCCTTGTTGCTTTTATCATTTCATTCCCTTGTAGGCAGTGAGAAGGGATCAAAATGGTTAAAGAGGTGAGAGTTTACACAAGTTGCATGAAACCTTCTACAAAAAGGAGGCTTTCAAATGTTTTAAGCTTCAACACAGCTGACCAAATTTTTAATTAGAGAGATCCTGAAAATACAACTTCATCTACAGATACAACAGTGATCATTTCTGTCACATCAGCCATGCTGGCAAACATTTACCCAACAAATTTCTACTCCTCTTATCACCCTTTCTTTTTAGCATGAAATGGCTTTACGGTTTAGCATTTCTCCATGTACATCTTCAATGAGCCTGCTAGCATGACACTAAAAATATCAGAATCTGAATCTGATTCTGATATTTTAGCAGCCTGCTAGCATAACACTAAAATATCTCTGCAACAACACACATTTTTTTAGGATTGTGGTTATCATCACGTAGTAAGAATACGGACACAGAGCACTTTGAACCCAAAGCATTGGTTTTCACCCCCATCCCATTCCAAATGGAAAAATAAATGCTTGTTTCTTCTTCCTTGCCCTGTTATGAAAATAAATATTTTCTTCAGCGGGGCATCCAAGTTCTTTGCAATGTACATATTCACATGGTCACCTTTGAAAAAATGGTGACAGCCAGTCCTGCCAATGGAGCTATCTGCAACCATCAACTTATTACTTCCTGATCACAGATGGCCAGCTATGAGGCGTCTCGGGATATCCAGCCACTTTCTGTGAGGAAAGTGAGAATGCGCTTCTTGAGGACCTTGTCAAGGTAGCTGGGCAGCCGGCTCTTGGCCGGGATACCTTGCCTTTTCTGCAGGTGATCTTTGATGATGATGGTTTTGACAGTCAGGTAGCGTGCTGGACTGAGGTTTAGAGAGTTACACAGCACCTTCTCCCTGTCTGACAGCAGCTCAAAGCCCGTCAGATTCTCGATGGCTGCAAACTCACCGTCTTTGCCCTCTTCTTTGATCCCGCCTCCAATGCCCAACCCTCCAGAGACACCTCCTCCTCCTCCAGCCCCACCCCCCCCTCCCATCCCAGAGCCGAGCCCACCCCCTCCTCCACTGCCCCGTTTAGAGGTAACTACACTTTTGTTCTCCTTGCGTTTCTCCCGTTTGTGACGTGCTGCTTCATATTCAGCAGACTCTTCCAGGCGAGTGATGCCATTGCGGCGGTAGCGCTGCAGCTCACGGACCTTGGCCCTCAGCACACGCTCTTTATGCATGTTCTCAAAAAAGTCTTCAAATTCTCGATGGGCCATGAACTGGCAGAGCCCCCGCAGCCTAACCCGCTGCTCCTTCTCCTCCTTCATGATCTTTCTTTTGGGTGTACTCGGAACAGGACCTGATCCTGTTCCTGTCGTGGAGCCTGATCCAACCATGCCACCACCAGGTCCTGCGCCACCCACACTACCAGCAGCACCTATGACTCCCAGTGTTCCTGGTTTCTCCTTCTCCTTGTCCTTCTTGTCACGGCCCAGGAATGCAGGCACCAGGTTGTAGTCTCGGGCGATGTTCTTACGTCGTTGCCGTTCTCGGAGCTTACGCACATACATATCCACGTGAGCACGTTTCATTTCAATTTCCACATCCTCGTCATCGTAGTTCACAGACAGCCCACTGATAAGCTTCTCTGCGTCCTGGTCATATTCAATCTCGTAGTCGTCACGTAGAGGCATGTAGCCCAGTTGCTGCTGTTCAACCAGGCTGATATCCAGTGGAGGGAGTGGGGTGGTGAGGCTAGGTGACAGAGGCCCTCCGCTGGGGCAGGTGTGGTCGGTCACCCGGTTTGGAATGCTGTCTGGGATGCAGGCCTTACCGAGATTTCCATGGATGTACATGGTGACATAGTGTTCCATGACTTCCTGAGGAGTTCGAGATGCTCCAACGTGAGCAGCCATGTCTTCCTGAAAGACAACACAAACAGGAAGTTGTTTTTAATGAGCACAGAGACACACAACAGTCCTCCTAGACTAAAATAATTACTGAATTTATCAGACAAATTTACATATATGTATAATAAATATAAAATAACAGGTTAATTAATACTTATGGTACCTTGGTTGTCACAAAAAAAATCAGTGCATTACCAGATGCAGTGTTAAAATTATAAGTTGGTGTTTTCATGAAGCTTACATTTATCAAAAGTTTAAGAATGTGATATACTGTATGTCATACATTTATTGAAATAATACACAAAAAGATAGGGTTGCCACAGGTTACAACTACAGCATGACCAATACTCGATTTTTTGGGGCCGATACCGATATAAGAAGGTAAAAAATTGAGGTATCAATTTATCAACCACTATAAACAATTTTGGCACCAATTACGCAAATGCATTAAAGTGAAACTCTCGCCAAAAAGCAACCAAGGCTTTATTTGTGATTGAATATGAGTCAAACCTTTGTGTAAATGCATAATTACGACGAAAGAGTCACTTATGAGATTTACCCTAGTTTCATTTTCGGGCAAGCTAATTTTCAATGGAGTGCAGGGGCACTCTTATGCTAGCATCAAAATCGCTATTTTTAAAACACTAAGAGGGCTCGACACAACATGAAACTATGCTCGTAGTATCGGTGAGTAGTTCAAAAACCTACTGGCCAATATGAAGAGGTTTTGGTTTAAAGAGCACCATGTGAAAAACAATGCTTGGGTTGACTGACTAAAGAGTGTTGTTAAACTGTTAGATATCTTGCCTCTATTACATATTTTAGTGGGTCTCAAGTGTTTGACAACCACATTTGAAAAACGTGTCAATTAGGGCTGGGCAAAATCGATTAATTCGAGTTTTTGGTTTCTAAAAATCGATTTTAAAAAATGAAAATCGATTTTTTATTTAACTCGCTCCGCCGCCGCTCCTCATGGGCTCCCGTAGTTCATAGTGAGCTCCGCCCCCCGCATTTACTTTCCACAGAGAAACAAACAACATGCAGTGAGCAAAGAGCCGTTTTGTGGCGTCAGACCTCGAACAAACCACGGTCCACTGCAAAGTTTGTTTAAAAGCTGTTGCAACTAAAGGCATCGGACCGACACATTTATTTCAGCATCTCAAACAGACGCATGTATCACAGTGTTGTTGTTGACTACGAGAAGACCGCGGCAGCCCACAAACACCCGCTGTAAAGCAGCTGACATTAGCGGAATCATTTAATCATTGTGCCCCAGATGAGAAGAAAGCGGCCTGATGGAAAGCTTTTACGGACGCAGCCATGTTGAATATCGCTTAAGACATGCTGTTCGTATATACAGTGGAGCCGGAGGTTCATCTACATGCTGAAAATGTTCGACCCCAGGTTTGTGTTACAGAGCCACAGCGGGGCATGATGTCTCAAGCCAGAGGAAGCAGACAGGCTTGTTTTCCTGGCCAAAAATGTGTAAAACAGACAGCAAGCACACACCTCATGTCCTGTACATCTACCAACATGTCATGTTTACTATGCAGCATGCAGATGTTTAATTTTGTTTACATATCTTCAGGGATATAAAATACTTTTTGTAAACAAAGGCAGATTTTACAAAATAAAATATTTCATTAAAGTAATGTTAACACTTTATCAATACCAATATTGAAACTCATCTGTTTTTATAATAGCAAGCAATCTGACATGTTAAATGTATGTTTACAAAAGCATTTTATCAAAAAGGGACACATTCTTTGGATGCACTTTTATATATTTTTTCAAGGGAGTTTGAAGCTGCAATGTTTACAATGGCAGGGTAAATTTGTTGTAAATCATAGCATTAAAATGAAAGCAATGCTTTTAATTATTTCTTTGTAATTTTGAAGTTTGTTGTTGAGAAGAAAAAAAATCGATTAAAATCATAAATCGAGTTTGGTGTGAAAAAATCGGAGATTCAATTTTTAGGCCATATCGCCCAGCTCTAGTGTCAATCGGCCGATATGTCCATATTAAAATTTTTACTCCCTAATATCGGTTGGAAGCTACCCAAAACAAGCATCTTCATATTGGACAACATATATGCTAATACAACTGTATCTGTGAAAGGCCAAGATCAGCTGGATGACATCATCGGTCAGGGTGTAGTTACGACTTCTTATCTGAAAACTGTCTGTTTAGCATATAGAATGGTGTCGTAGGAGTCCTAAAACCCAGATATCAGTTAGCATTTTTATACATCCAGTTCACTTGAGTTTTTTTGAATCGGTTTTCAGTCATATGCCTGAAATGAGGTCTGTGGTTCAGTTTTGCTCTACGACATAAAATACATCAGTAAATGTCCCAGAATTGAATTATAAAGCGCTTACTTGTCTTAAAAATGGCGGTTGCTAACAAGCAGTTAAATGAGACTTAAGCAGTTATCGGGGACATTAAACATCATCATGCCAAACACCGATGTAATCGTTGTTACAAACTATTCTAACTCTATATACTGATCAATGTATAGAAAACATGAATAGTAATTGTGTCGTAAGTCACTTAGTGGTGTTGTTTAAGGCCTTCTAACTTCCGAGTTGGCCTACATAAATGTCAGCCATGCATCACCCTATTACCAGTCAATATTGTATTACAGCTGCAATATATGAATAAAAAAGTCATATTGTGACTATTTTGACAGACATTGCCATACATTTTCCCTGAAAAAACTATTAAAACTATAATGATGTAACATTTGTTGGAGTCCGTATTAAACCAACATGTTTACTTACACAAGAACAAGATTTGTAGCACAGGGCACTTCTGCAGCACCACTGAAGTACTCCATTAATATATGTTATTTTCTCACATTTAACCCTTATCAGAAAAGGTGCACCTTCTGCGATTTGGATAATATTTCGTTTGTCTAATTGAACAGCCCTACACTACCCATATTTAACGTGTGGTATAAGTTCAAGTTAGTTGATTACCTGCATAGAAAATGTTGATTTATTACATGTCTGTGATTGTGTTTGTGTGTTCCTCCTGGAGTGTCTGTAGATTGATGTGAATTGACCTCTGTAACCACGCATTTTCCCACTTACTATAAAGATGCTATGCACTTTTATAATTCACAATATAAAAATAAAAACATACACACACACACACACACACACACACACATACATATACATATATACACACACACACACACATATACATATATATACACATATACATATATACACCAGGGTTTCCGCTAGAAAAAATTGGCACGGACAACGTGACCGGCAGGTTTTCAATTTACCGGACAAATGTTCGAAATTCCGGTCAAATAGCCTACCTATCTGAATTTATTTAGCTTAATATGATAAATGATATGCAGGATATATAAAAATGATATCAAAGCATGTCAATTTATAATCCTTTTTATTCAAAAGTATAGGCTGTATCAAATAAAATGAGTGCCATCAATTGACTCACGTGCGTAACTTCTAAAATAAATATTGCACAATGCGCTCTTTTAACATGACCATAAAGAAACTGAAGGCCTGTTCTCAGATAAGACAATTTGCAAACAAAAAACACATCTGGACTGGCTCATACCATTTGCTGCCAACTTGAAATAAAAAAAAAAGTTTATTCATTTCCATAATTCCATTCAAAAAGTTAAACTTTCATAGATTATAGATTCAGGTAGGGATGCACCGATTGTGAAATTCTGGGCCAATACCGATACCGATGTTTAACATAACAACTTGGCCGATGGCCGATGCCGATGTTCTTTCTTTTTGTTACTTATTCCTTTTTTTTGTGCCACAGAAACATACAAGTCTTTCAGCTCTTCATAACACTATCCTTGAATGAGCACAAATTCAATGAGACCAATTTATGAAACAAAAACAACCTTTAATGTCACTTTCTGGTTGACATTTAAGATAACCTTAGTTCACATGACAAGATTTCGGGGAGACAGACCTTGGCAAAGTGACGTCGATTCGGCGGCGTGTAGCGTGGCTCCATTAACTTTATTAGACTCTGAAACCTCACGTCCTCCACTACAGAGAAAGGTTGGTCATCTAAAGCAATGAACTCCATCACCTTGTTTGTTATTTGTTTTGCTTTGGCGCTGTCTGGAGGCAGCTGTTTGGCTTTCCTTAAATGCTGTGTCAATTGAAGTCTGAGGGGCCGTCCAGATGGGCAAAAACAATCTTTTTTATCTCCGTCTTCCTCGTCATCGTTTTAAGAATATTTGCGACCACACGGACCCACTGAAAATGAGCGAAAACGTTGTAGTTCATATTCCACGCCTCTAGGTGGCGCTTGACATTCACAAAACACGGAGAAGAAGACACGGAGCATGCACAGTAAACTTGCGCGCTGTAAACAAACAGACAGTAGACGGAGAAACCGAACACAACAAGAAGAAGAAGATGAAAATGGCGAGTGCAAGGAAACCAGAATCGATTGTGTGGACCGTTAATGAGGTCGAACTGCTGCTGAGACTCACACTCAACTACAAGGCAGGTAAGTTGCGAGAAAGGCTCGATATCTTCTGCGGCACAAACACGAGCATGCGGTCCGCCATTGTTGTTGTTATGGGACATTGCGAGATGCGGCGATGGTATCATTGTTTTGGAAAGTATGCGGATTCGCTGTCCACATGAAAACGGGAGGGCTGCGTTTCCGGATTTCTCCAAAAAAAAAGAGGGAAAAAAGAGTTTCTCCATGAGCACAGCGTTCATGCCGCAAATCAAGATATAATCATCGGCCACGGCCATCGGCGAATGTCATTTTTATTTGCCGATAGCCGATGGCAGTTAACGAGGCAAACATCGGCCGATACCGATGTTCAGCCGATGCATCGGTGCATCCCAAGATTCAGGGCCCCCAATTTAAACAATTTCAAGTATTTATTTGTTTATTTTTACACACTTTGGGCTTCCAGCTCATAAAACCCACGAAAACAGGAATTCAAAAAATTAGAATACTGTGAAGAAATCAGCCCAAATTTTGCAGGGCATGAATGTTTTAAACTGAGTGTCACACACTAATCATCTACTAAACTCAAAGCACCTGCACGTTTCCCCAGGTGTCATTAAATTGCTTCACTTTGGTTCAATTGTCTCAGTTCGGTTCAATATGGGGAAGACTGCAGACTTGACAACTGGCCAGAAGACCATCATTGATA